>JABUQX010080704.1:0-41889 GCA_015478945.1 Trachelipus rathkii
AAATACTATATATAATAAATAATATTTCAATATTATATATATGTATTATGATAATTAATCTATAGGATATATAAATTATATCGTATATACTTTTTAAGAGTTCTAAAATTTGTAATGTGAAAAATTTAAGAAAAAGGTAATTAGAAGTTAAAAATTTTTATTAAAACAGGTTTTTCACAACTAATGAAATATTTGGTTTTTAACAATAGTGAAATTTCATGTAAGTCAAATTTAGACATATAGAGAGAGAGAGAAATTCACTTTTTCTGTTTTTGAAATTGCATTTTCAATGAAACATCATTATTTTTTCAAATGCTGAAATAACCGTAGAACTCAATTTTAAGATTTACCAAATTATTTCCAATGTTGAAATTTAGGAAAAATCGTACTTTTAAGAGTTCTAAATTTGTAATGTGAAAATTTAAGAAAAAGCATAATTTTAGAGAGTTTAATTTTTTTATATACCTGCACATCGAAAGGTTTTACAACTAATAGAAATTATTTGGTAATTTAAAAACAAATAGTGAAATTTTATTAAAAAACGTCTATTTTAAGACACCTAAAACTATTAATAATTCAACTTTTCTGCCTTTTTGAAACTTGCATTTCATGAAACATCATGTTTTCAGAAATGCTGAAAATACTGTTAACAATTCATATTTAAGATTAAAATTTCAAATGTTGAGATTTGGGAAAAATCGTACTTTTTAAGAGTTCTTAAAACTGGTAATGTGAAAATTTAAGAAAAACGTAATTTTAGAAGTTAAAATTTTTTATTAAAACAGGTTTTCAACAACTAATTTGGTATATAAAAAAATATTGAATATACAAAATAAAAAATAATTGACAACCTAAACTCTAATAAAATTCGCTTTTCTGCTTTTGAAAATTGCATTTGAATGAAACACATTATTGTTTTTTCAAATGCTGAAAATACCGTTAAAAAACTCATTTTATGAATTCCAAGAATTCTCAAAGTTGAAAGGTAGAAAAAATCTTACTTTTTTAAGAGATCTAAATTTGTAATGGGTGAAAATGTAAGAAAAAGCTAATATTTTAGAAGTTAAAAGATATTTTTTTTAAAACGGTTTTAACAACTTATGAAATCTGGTATATAAAAACAAATATTGAAATTTCATTAAAAAACGTCAATTTAAGACACCTAAAACTATTAATAAATTCGCTTTTCTGCTTTTTGAAATTGCATTTCAATGAAACACATTATTTTTTCAAATGCTGAAAATACCGTTAAAAACTCAATTTTAAGATTTAACAAATAATTTCAAATGTTGAAATTTAGGAAAAATCGTACTTTTAAGAGTTCTAAATTTGTAATGTGAAAATTTAAGAAAAAGCGTAATTTTAAAAAATAAATTTTTTATTAAAACAGGTTTTTCACAACTATGCATATTTGGGTATATAAACAAATAGTGAAATTTACATTAAAACGTCAATTTAAGACACCTACAATTATAAATTCACTTTTCAGCTTTTGAAAATTGCATTTCAATGAAACACTATTTTTTTACAAATGCTGAAAATAGTTAAAAACTCAATTTTAGAATTAAATAATTTCAAAATGTTGAAATTTAGGAAAAATCGTACTTATAAAAGTTCTAAATTTGTAATGTGAAAATTTAAGAAAAAGCGTAATTTTAGAAGTTAAATTTTTTTATTAAAACAGGTTTTAACAACTAATGAAATATTTGGTATATAAAAACAAATATTGAAATTTCATTAAAAAACGTCAATTTAAGACACCTAAAAATTAATAATTTCACTTTTCTGCTTTTTGAAATTGCATTTCAATGAAACACATTATTTTTTCAAATGCTGAAAATACCGTTAAAAACTCAATTTTAAGATTTACCAAATAATTTCAAATGTTGAAATTTAGGAAAAATCGTACTTTTAAGAGTTCTAAATTTGTAATGTGAAAATTTAAGAAAAAGCGTAATTTTAGAAGTTAAAATTTTTTATTAAAACAGGTTTTCACAACTAATGAAATATTTGGTATATAAAAACAAATATTAAAATTTCATTAAAAAACGTAATTTAAGACACCTAATCTTGTAATCGCTTTTCTGCTTTTGAAATTGCATTATGAAACACATTATTTTTTCAAATGCTGAAAATACCGTTAAAAACTCAATTTTAAGATTTACCAAATAATTTCAAATGTTGAAATTTATGAAAAATCGTACTTTTAAGAGTTCTAAATTTGTAATGTGAAAATTTAAGAAAAAGCGTAATTTTAGAAGTTATAATTTTTAAAATAGCTTTTCATAACTAATGAAACATTTTATTATTTTTTCAAATGTTCTAAATTTATAAAGTGAAAATATAAGACACCTAAAACTATTAATAAATTCGCTTTTCTGCTTTTTGAAATTGCATTTCAATGAAACACATTATTTTTTCAAATGCTGAAAATACCGTTAAAAAACTCAATTTTAAGATTTAACAAATAATTTCAAATGTTGAAATTTATGAAAAATCGTACTTTTAAGAGTTCTAAATTTGTAATGTGAAAATTTAAGAAAAAGCGTAATTTTAGAAGTTATAATTTTTATAAACAGGTTCCGAGACTAATGAATATTGGAGTATTAAGAAACATTATTGAAGATTTCATTAAAACATCAATTTAAGAACCTAAAACTATTAATATTCACTTTTTGCTTTTGAAATTGCATTTCAATGAACACATTATTTTTTCAAAGGAAAATAACGTTAAAAACTTAATTTTAAGAATTACCAAATAGATTTCAAATGTTGAAATTTAGGAAAAATCGTACTTTTTAAGAAGTTCTAAATTTGTAATGTGAAAAATTAAAAAGCGTAGTTTCAGATGTTAAATTTTTATTAAAACAGGTTTCATACAACTATGAAATATTTGGTATATAAAACAAATATTAAAATTTCATTAAAACGTCAATTTAAGAACACCTAAAATTTTAATAAATTCTCTTTTCTGCTTTTTGAAATTGCATTTCATGAAACACATTATTTTTTAAAATGCTAATAAAATATTTGTTATTAAGTTAAATGATCTCAGCATTTTCAAAATTTGAAATTATGAAATTAGTACTTTTAAGAGTTTCTAAATTTGTAATGTGGAATTTAAAAAAAAATTAATGTTGAAAGACTTGTACACTTTTTATCTACAGGTTTTCAAAACTATAAATTTTTTTTAAATTGTTGAATTTATTATAGAGCGTCATTTAAGAAATAAATTAATAAATTCTCTTTTTCTGCTTTTTGAAGTTGCATTTCAATGAAACAATTATATTTTCAAATGCTGAAAATACGGTTAAACTCAATTTTAAGATTTCAAATGTATTTCACATGTGGTAATTTAGGAAAATCGTACTTTTAAGATTTCTAAATTTTAGGTAATATTTACAATAGCAAAATTTGAAGTTATAATCTTTTTATTAAACAGGTTTCACAATGTTGAAATATTAGTATAAAACAAATATTGAAATTTCATTAAAAAACGTCAATTTAAGACACCTAAAACTATTAATAAATTCACTTTTCTGCTTTTTGAAATTGCATTTCAATGAAACACATTATTTTTTCAAATGCTGAAAATACCGTTAAAAACTCAATTTTAAGATTTACCAAATAATTTCAAATGTTGAAATTTAGGAAAAATCGTACTTTTAAGAGTTCTAAATTTGTAATGTGAAAATTTAAGAAAAAGCGTAATTTTAGAAGTTAAAATTTTTTATTAAAACAGGTTTTCACAACTAATGAAATATTTGGTATTTAAAAACAAATAGTGAAATTTCATTAAAAAACGTCAATTTAAGACATCTAAAACTATTAATAAATTCACTTTTCTGCTTTTTGAAATTGCATTTCAATGAAACACATTATTTTTTCCAATGCTGAAAATACCGTTATATATAGAAAAAATGTTAATGGTTTTTTTGCAGGGATATAGCCCGTCAAAAATATGGATTAACAGGGATTTACATGAACAGTACGTGTAGATAGAATAATTATCAAGCGAATGACGATGTTGGAAATTGTTAGGAAGTTAAGTAAAGAATAGGAGGAGTGACGCGCTTGTGATCCATGTTGTGTATAGTGTAAAGCAGAGTTTCTGAGACAAGCGTTCTCCGAGTTTAAATATTTAGGCTATATTTAGATGAAAAGAGTGAACGGTATGAATAAATAAGTGGTAGTATGGGAAAAAACTAGTTGAGAATGGCTGTAAGGAGGATAGCCATATTTGTAGAAGCTTAAAATTTTTTATTAAAACCAGGTTCGATGAAACTTAACAGAGTCTTTGTGCACATAATTTGGGCTATTGTGTATTTAATACAAAATCAGATAGAGGTATGGTTGTTTAAAACCAATTTCAGTGTGTGCAAAACAAAACGTCAATTTAAGGTTTAAAGCGATACTATGATAGTGAAAAACCTATAATTAATAATATTGCGTACGTTATAGCTGGCTGTGTAAATAGCTTGAGGCATTTTCAAATATGAACAGCATAGTGTTTTATCACATCATGCTAAGGAAATTAGTCCACAGGTTACAAGTCAATTGTGCTTTACAATGAATGTTGGAAATACTCTTAGGCCAATATTTCAAATGTTGAATTTAGGAAAAATCGTTAACTTTTTGGAGAATATTGTTATGCGTGTTGAAGAGAATCTCAAAATGAGGAATAAAATGTTTGTTAAGGTGAGTTGTGGTTGATGAAAGTAATGAATGATAATTAATGAGAAAAGAAATAAAATACGACTGTCGGTAATACTTAGATATGAGAAAAAAGTTATTGATACTGGAATTTTCTAGTAAACCGGCACCACGGTTTGTGGATTGACTCCGAAGACACCAAAGAATAAGTAATATGAGTTGAGTGAAGATTGAATGTCTGGAATAATAGGATGGAAGTAAGAGTCAAAGTAGGCTATTAGGAGAGAAGAGAGAAAGATTGTCTAGCTATAATAAATAGACGTAGTTGCAATTGGCGTGGATGTAATACGTAGAGGGGCCGGCGTGGTTGTGGGCCCTGGCACAAGGTATGAACATATAAATTGGCAAAAGAACATACTAATGTAAGTGTCTTAATTGCAGTTTTACTAGACCCTTGGGTGGTTTTTTTCGACTGCTTACGTAGTCTCTCTACGTCTCAATGGGGATTTGGTTTGGGAGGGTATGTGGGTCATCTTTTCCATAATGTATCCACCTCATACGTATTTTTGATCGATGAATGTGTCTGCAAATAATACTAAGCACCTTCCTTTTGATGAATAATCTTCAAATTAAAGTCATATATACCGCGAAAATGAATAATAGCTTGATGATTATTGGAAATATGTGATCAATATTTTATATATGTATGTAGAAGAAATTTAAATGCCGTACACCTTTGATATTTAAATATGAAGTTTTTATATCTCGTACTTAGTTTGAAAAACATGTGTTACCTATAACATATATTGTAGTATTATAGTTAAGTTAATACTTATTACTTCGTACTAGATCAAAAACGCGGGCCTATAAATTTAGGAACTAAAAGTTTATATATGCTCGCATGTTTGCACTATATTGTATAAATTGTATAAAATTACTAAATCATTCTTGAGTTCACTCTAAAATTCATTTCTACCTCGTATTTATATTCCTTAATTTTTTATTGTAATTTCACTTTTGTTCAGTTTTCGAGAGTTAACTAAGAGTGCTTTTTTATACATTTTTATTGGAGTCTATGCCTTTCAGATTTTCCTGTCGCCTTATAGAACATTAACGTTTCAATCATTCATGAGCTTTTTCATAGTTTCTTTCTTTCCCACACGTTGGTATGTAAAAAAAAAGAAGACCGAACATGTGCGAGCCTGTCAAGTCGGTCCGATTAGACCACTAAGGCGGTTGTACTACCCTGAAAACTTATTGAATTCGGAAATGTGTGCTTGCCAAAGGCTTTTTTTCTTGCTTTTTTTGGGAGCCAAGTAGATATCTGTTATAGTCATTCAGTGGTCCCGCTACTACATATGCAGAAGACAAATAAAGAGGGTTCGCATTAATCAATTCTTCCAATATCTTGCTTGTAATATTTAAGCGTATTCAACAAATTTCTTTCAGTTTCGTATAAGACATAATGGCGCGGGTGTTCTACTTCATTCTCATTACAATTGACTATTGTCTTAGCTTATGTCCACTCTATAAGATTATCCTTTATATATTTCATTCTTGTCATTAAAGAATCTAACACAAGAGCTTATTTGCGGTCCTCTTGCTTTATATATTGGTCCAGCTTTGGACAATGATTTGATTCGTATACCTCTTTATTTTGGATGTGCGAATATCAATAGTAATCTTACCGTTCAACATGTCCGCCAAATACCATTCAATTCTTGGTTATTTAATAATCATTTAATAGTTATAGGGAATTTTGAATCATTAATATTAAGTTTTACAACGATTTTCAAATTTTGTCTCCAATGGCATCATAACTTTGGCGGGATAGTCCAGTTTAGGATTTTGATATTTTCAATACACATTTCTTTCAATCTTTTTTTGTTTTTTTCAGGACTGTATTATTTGCAAGTCTATGCTAAGAAGAAGTTGAAAACCTATATCCCTGAAGATTTGCCTAGTAAAAGTAATGGAAAAAAGAATTCCCTGTAGAATATGATAGGAGATTAAATTTGTTTTAACAATTGTTGGTATATATAGATTTTATTATATCAAATTATATTTTTTAGTGAGTATAACTTGTAAAAAGGTCTTATGTAGAAGTAGAGTTCCTGTTTAACATGTTAATATTTTGTAATATAAATAAATTATATGTGATCTTTAAAATAAAAGTTCAAAAACTTAATCCTGGATATTAACCTAGAAAGAAATTGAAGTTTTACCAGTGGTCGGATATTGTTTTTAATCAGGATAGCTTGATGTTCATAGCACATACTGTACTTTTTCTCACATGTTTGTAAGTGGGTTAAAAGATTAAGGGCGCGCCAGCCCGAGGTAAAGTCTGCCGCTGATTGTGGGCGGGACTGAGTCTATAAGTTCACAGCAGTTCTAATCTGGCGGCCACACCGGAGCCGAAAACAAGCTAATAAGCTGAGCCGTAACGACATATGATCATTTTGGCATACATTTAACTACAGCGCCCAATTCGCAATTCAGCTGTCCAACTTTTGAAAATCGGTCTGGCATGTTCTTAAAGTAAACAGAAAGAAGGGAATGCAAGGAAGAATACATCGAGGAAAAGTGAATATAAAAAAAATTACAAGTCTTGCATTATAACTAATCCTACGTTCGAAGCGTTCATTTCTCAAAAAATCAAATGAATATCTTTAAAGTAATTAAAAAACTATATACAGGAACCGACCTGAGCCCGTGGGTAAACTGCAGAGTTTGTAAAGTGATTGGCCAAATTGTACGGGAGGCGCGTTTTTGCGTTGGTATTGATAGGAGCAATTTGTTACATTCCATTCGAGAGGATCAGATTGTGGAGTAGTTGTAGAATGACAAGTGGATTGGGAAGAATTTTGAACTTGCTTGTCCGTGGAGTGTTTAGGTTGGTGTGACGTATACGAGGGGGTATGCGGTAAGTACAACTACTAGTGACCGGCATCAGAGGCTGAATGTCATTTCCCAAGTTTTAGGTTTCACAGGCACAAGTTTTCTCTCTACACCAGACCAACATTCCCCTGCTACTTACTTGAAGCCTTAAAAAGTTGAGAAATGTAATCGGGCAATCCTACACTTGGAAAAAAAGTGAATTAGCCTTTGCGGGTTCTTCATTGCCATGATGCGCAAACGAAGAAAAATTTGAAAACCTATGCAACGAGTAAAGACCCAGTCGGGGCTCGAGGGAGTCTGATACATGAATATATGGTGTACGGCTGACCACCATTTAAAACAGGATTATAGGACAGGGCCATTAAAATAGTTAGCTCTCATGTAGGCACGGAAGTTGACTAAGGTCAGAGTATAAGAGGGTGCTGGCATGGACAAAGACCACCTTGCAGCCAATCACTCCCTCTTGTCAGATTTTGGATCAGTCTGTAAGACGTTTTAAGAGCCAACCCATGTTAATTAATTGGCTGCAAGGAAAGGTGAGGAGTATTATTTGGCTTAATCTTTACTATCGTTGGTGTGTGACAGCGTCGTACGAGAGAGAAATGCTTAGATATTTGAAAACCTTATACCGCAGCGGCAAATGGTCAGTAGATTGAATTTTAAGCCACTTTTTAATAAGTGGTTCATTGCTGAAAGTGTTTGAAGACTGATGATACATGGAACAATATGAGATGTACCTTTGGAAAGTAGAGAGAGGCATTACTCGTTTGATTCGACCTCCGTGCCCCAGAACCTTTGGTTAGAAAAGGCCTACGTGGCAATACGAAGAACCCTCGTTTTGGAAATTTGGTCTAACTGAAAACCTCCAATCGCCATGTGGGCGGTGTTGACTATGTATTGAGCATCCGCAATTTAATATCTAATTTTGAGCAGATAAGGCCTGTAAAGAAAAGGTATAGAGATTCTTCGGTATTTCCCAGTCTCAAAAGTGGTAGTGGTCTTGTAAGGCTATTTTTTCAATATGTTATGTGAAGGGGAAGTAGGCGAGTTAACGTGGAAGGTTAGGCCAGAAACCATCCTGCGATTACTCTTCTATGGATCGAGTCCATAACAGATTAAGGCTGGGGTTTGGATGATTACTCTTTCCACCCATTTTATCTGCATAAGACAGGTGAGAGTTTCTGTCGGAGAAGAAGTGGAAGAATATGGAATCGCTCAACTGCGATAATGTTTATTTATGGCGAGTTTAATCCGGAGTGAAATGATCCGAGTTTGAATAGCCTTCAACATAAAATGTCGGTCGTCAAGCAAACAAACGAAAATCTTAACAATTCTGGATGCAGCCCACATCTTATCTCCAATGAAAACAGGAACTGAGAACGCTGCCTCAATTTGTAACAACCACTGGAGTAGGTGGGGAGCCAAACAGTGGATAATTCAATACGACACCAAATTAGGAAACTAAGAAAACGAACGGAACGTTCGTTGCCCATTCCGCACAACATCTACCATTACTGAAATTGAATATAGAATATTAGGAGTGTACAGAGTAGGTTTAGCTCTCTCGGTGCTTCACTTAAGAACCGAAGTTTTGGTCAATAACAAGAGGTAACATCTAAAGAATGAGAGAGATGTTCAACAAAAGTGGAGAATTAGACATAAAGAATTTATGACATGTGCAAGTGATTTCGAGGCACTCGTGATGTGGCGTATTTCAAAACTGATAAAAGAAGTGTAACAAGCTTGTGTGTGTAAGCATATGTGAAGAAGGTTGGAAAGTTCCCACTGAACTTGTCCGCAAGCGCGCGCGCTCACGTAAAGTTGTAAAATAGAAACTAAAGATACGCGCACGTGTAAGTGAAATAATAACGAACCTTTGGCAACGAAGTGCAGAGAAATCCAAGGCCCAACCTAACACTGTGTGCGATAACGCCTAGAGTTCCTTTTTGGGTTTCAATCTTACTTTTCTTTACTCTCTTAGAATGGATTACTTAAAATCTTTATGCGATAGCAATATCTTAGATCAGTTTGAATGTGTTGACGTTTAATGATTTGAGGGCTCACTCAGGATTTCTAACTTTTAGGAGAATTCTTGAGGTCCATGATGACGGTTACACATTTTCAAAGCAATGCATCAATATCTTTTAAATTTGTTCTTTACGCATCATTCAATTCTCGCTAAACTCCACCTCTAAAACTCTCTTCAGAAAACAATATTTATCCTATAATCGTCCATTCGACAAATTGAAACTATGAACATGAGCATAGGCTATCAATAAAATATTAAATCTACCTTACAAATCACGGTTATTCCATAAAAAGTTTCTAGGTTCGTTGCACTGTACACAATCGTCATTACCAATTTTATCTTAAAGGAAAATTATATCTAATGCTACCGAATAGCTATTACAAGAAAACCATTGATTTATGACCTATCTTATACATTGGTTTATCTAAGATGATTGAAATAATAATAAAATTTTCTCAAGCAATTACAGCCATTTTGCAGAGAGGACAATAATATCAGGATGGTTACATACATTGAGACTGTAAAGGTGGATAAATTCCAGAGGGTTGGGAACATCTATAAAATAATGAATAATAATAATAATATATTTATAAATAATATATATATATATATATATATATATATATATATATACTATTTATATATATATATACTATATACTTATATATATATATTATACTATATAATATATATATAATATATATATTATATATATAATATATATATTATATATATATATATATATATATATATATATCCCTGTGTGTGGGGGAGAAAATTTCCCACAACGTATGTTCTGTCGTAGAAGGCGACTAAAGGGACATTGGTAGTTGGGTTAGCTGCCCACTACCCATTATCTTTTGCCAGCAATGCTAATGCATGCCCCAGAGAAGGTCGTGATCGCCGTAAGCGACCTTCTATCTTTCGGCGAAAATGTATGAATCGTATGGGTACGTGGAATGTCAGAGGAATAAATGTTGAGAAGAAGAGGAGAAAGCTAATGTATGTATTTAGAAAGGGAAAATTTGATTTGCTCGCTATGACTGAAACAAAGATGAAAGGAAACGATGAAAATGAGTGGTGTGGTGTGAAATGTGTATATGATGGTGTGGAAAGGAATGAGAGGGGGAGAGAAGGGCTATGCCCGTGAGGTGCGAATTTAAAAAAAAAAATATATATATGAAAGAACTTGTCAAATCATTTCCAAATATGCAATGAAATTTATAAATGGTTCTGTACAAAAAAAAATAGGAAAAAAAAAAAAAAAAAAAGTTTACCCTCATTTCAGTCTTGCGACAAAAAAATATATAAAATTTAGACTTTCTTCATCTGATCACGTTGAATCATACACCAAAGGAGATCTAACCCAATCATTAAAAATGTGTATATAAAATTAAATTAAGTAGAAATTATTGAAAATAATGGAAATATAAAGCAAACCCAATATAATGATCGACGACGACTCTCATGCGAAAGGACGCTGGTTCAATAATCAGCGTAGCAGTCTGAGTTTTATCTTTCTAGGGGCAAGAATTAAAACTCGTCTGCGAACACATAGTGGCGACCGGCTTGGAATAGCCGGCTTTAAAGTTTGATTTACTGTAGTCCTCCGTGTTACCTCCGAGATGGGGATTAAGACACGTTTAAAGAAGTTAATATATATATGATATACTATATATATACTATGATATATATATATATATATATTATATGAAAGTATAGATATATATATATATATTATATATATATATATAATATATATTATATATATATATGACCAGTATATATATAATATATATATATAATATTATATATTATATTATATATATATATAAATATATATAATATATATATATATATATATTATATATATATATATATATATATAATAGTATATATTATGTATATATATATATATTAGTATATATATATATATTAGTATATATATAATATTATAATATTTATATTATATGATATATTATAAGGGAGGATGTTTATTCGTGCATAGTTTTGTGCATTGACGACTGAAGTAAACCCGTTAGAAACGGTTTTGGTAATTTTAAGATTTTCTCATTGGATTCCTAGTTCTGGATCAATACGTTTCCTGCCTGGCGACGGTTGAGTTTATTAAGGATCTTATTATGGTCTGTATTGTTATTTGACCTTAAAATCGTTAGAAAAATTATAATGTTAGTAAGTATATTGATATTTTTTCTTTTAGTTTGAGATAATCTGAGATAGAATTTTCATAGATAACGGATGTTCTTTTATGATATATTATAAATTGAAACATAATGTAAAAAGATAACATATAGTCCAAACCATTCATACATTTACTCGAAGATTTTGAAGGCCTGGAAATTAGAATTATACAGATTTTCCAGGTTAGTGAGTCATGATATATTACAGTAATCTCTTTAATCAATTATTGCATAAATTATTAATAATATGTGTTGGGAATGTAGTGGTAAACCAAACGTTATTGTTTACAGTTTACTATCTTGTTGAACCAGCACCTATTGAATTAATTGAACAAACCCCTCTTGGAAATTGAAAGGGTGAGTTCAATAAACGAAATCAAGTACATATAATATTATATGTAAAATATACTGTTATAAATGAAGATAAAGTGTGATCTGTAGTAATCCACGTTATTATTTATTTTGACAGGGTTTCAATTTCTGGCTTGTTTTCAGTTCCTGATTACAATTTCAGTTACTGATTTCAGTTCCTGGTTAAGATTTTCAATTTTGTTTGGATTTCAGTTCTTTTTTGTTTATCTCCAAAATCCTCAGTTAAGTATAGTATATTTGTCATAATTGAGTCAGAATTCCTAATTCCTCCTACTTCATTGCACGAATGAATATTGGATTCGTTTGGTTTCACTCTGAATCTGTCCTGAACTTATGTAACATAATCATAATAACATTGGATTTAAAGTATAATTCCGCAATGTATTTTATTTAATTAAAAAATATATTTATAATAATCCAATTCATATAACTTTTACTATAGTTTTGTTGGGAGTGGATTGTGTTATCTTTATATGATTCACAAACTTCCCACATGTATATTATTTAGAAGAATGAATTCAGTATAACGATAAACTTTTTCTAGGTGTGGTATATATCCTTAGATTTTGGAAATTCTAATATTGGAACTGTTTAATATTTTTTCTTTACTAGCTAAAAATATCTGATTAGACTCCACGAAAATATGAATTAGACTTCATTGATAGAATAGATCGGAAACACTAATAGTTAAGTAACCCTCATTTGGGTTAAAAACCTGTATGATAATATCACAATTGCCAACTTTAAATTAAAGAAACTTCCACAATCCTCCTTGAATAGTCACACAAGTAAGCAGGCCAACGGAGTCCGGAGACAATCTCCCTCCGTTACGGAAATAGCCTAACCTGCTCCGTAACACCTCTGATGGTGTCAGTTGGTTGCCTGTGCTTACTAGACATTCAAACCACATCATCTATCGAACATCACCTTAATACTATCTACTTCTTATTATATCTTTTGACCTCCGAATTATTCAATCTTCATCGACCTTCGACTCTACAAGAATAAGTGGAGAGAGGCACCTTCCAGTCGGGTACGAGTGTTCGGTCCCAGCGTGCTTCTCTCCGCAACATAAATAAATTAAGTGGCGCCCGACAGGGACTCTTGTTTGAGTTCCTGCCGCTCGTGCACTAGGATGTGACTCTTCGCTCACCATCATCAACATTTATTTGTTAAAATTTCATCATTTTTTCAGTTTCTTTTCAAAAAGAAATCTTCTTTCTTTGTACTTACATTGGACAAATTCAAGGTTAGTTAGGGATGAGACCTCAAGAAACCTTGTTAAATTTCTTTATTTTTTTACTTTACAAAATTTACTGTCTGAAAAAAATCAAAAAACAGACTTGGAAACAAGCACAGCTTCTGATAGCCAAGAGATTTTGGACTTTGATCCATCCCTTGCAGCTGTTGCTCTAGATCCACGTGTAGAACAGCGTCTGCGTGATGATCGTGGATGATCAAAATAAACATCAAGTAGAAATGAATGTAGGAATGAATGTAGGAGTGAATGAAGAAAATAAAAATGGGGTAGAAGTCACCAACTCTGACACACCCTTGGGTTCCAACTCGGACGTAAAAATGGTTTCCAACTCTGATAAACCTTTTGATCAGTCCGAAATGGATGCCTTGCTTGTTAAACTTAAAAAGCAATGGGTCCAAGAAAATAATGTTGAAATCAGTCAGGTTGAACACAGAACGTTCCCCGCTCGAGGTCAAGTTACACCCTCTGACCTTGATGCACCTAAATTGCAAATGCCTAAAAATACCACTTCTTTCTATGATCGTGAGTTTAAACCTTCCTTAGTTTCCCAATTTCAACCACGATCCAAACCTTTTCCTCATAATCTTCCTAGTTATGTAGAAACTCCCAAAAATCATTTTCTTCCTAATCCTAATCTGATTCCTAATCCTAACCTTATTCCTAATCCTAATCTTATTCCTAATCCTAATCTTATTCCTAATCCTAACCTTATTCCTAATCCTAATCTGATTCCTAATCCTAATCTTATTCCTAATCCTAATCTTATGCCTACTCATAATTTTCTTCCTAAACCTCAACTTCTTCCTAATCCCAATCTTCGTCATGAATCTATACCCCCAGTAAATTACTTTACCCAACCTAAGTCTCTCTTGAGAAATCCTGACATGGGTAGAGGCAATAGGGATTCTTTGTCCCCAATAACTAGTGGAGAATCAGATTTCTCCGAGAAATATAATAGGTTGCTACAACCCCACCGAGAACCAATCCCAGTAAATCAGTATCCGGAGCACCAGATGTCTATTGACTCAGTCGTATTCTGGTTGTTTTCCACAAGGATTACCACAACGACAATATGAACGTCGTATTCCCGATACAAATGAACCTTCTATGTATTCAGGGCCACAAATGAAACAGAGACTTGACATGCTGGAGGAGGCCATTGTACTCCTTACACAGTTGCTCAAGAACTCTCAAAAACTTAAGGTTGTGGACCCTGGAAAATTTAAATATGAATCAGAACAAGATCTCTTAGTCTATTTGGCTGATTTTGAGGCGTACTGTAGCCTTAATTATCCAAATGCCCATCACCAATGGTTGAGACTGCTAGGACGACAGCTAGAAGGCAAATTTCTTCACATATACCGAGAAATAATAAAAGATAACCGTGAATACTTCTTCTCTGTACGGGATAATCTTGTATGCTGGTATCGAGATGAGGAACGTAAGAAGAAAGAATATAGGATACAGAAGTATCATGCTGCTCACCGATATCCCAATGAGAGCATTAAAATGTTTGCCCTTCGGTTGGAACGCCTGGCTAGTCAAGCATATCCTAGATACGATATGAGAGATCATGATTCCCTTAGAATAGCTTTCCTTTGTAGTTTGCCTCCATATATTGAAACATTCGTCCGTCAATATATTAAAATGATGGAGTTGGACGGGTATAGTAGAGCTCCCTGGGAAAATATAGTGAATTTTGCGGACTCTTTGGACAGTGAGAATACTGCTTTTCCAAATTCCATGTCCCAATCAATACCTCTTGAGAACGACCCATCAAATTATTCCCGATCTGACCGGGAGGTTGATCTAAACGAATCATTGGAGTCAGTAGTACAAATCAATACTACCCTTCCTGGATGGACTGATGTCCTACGGAAAAAAGTCGAACAACGAAAAGCTAAGTCATCAGTAAAAACTAAACATCGCCCTACCAATGTCAGTCAACGTAGTCCTCCGGAAAGAAATAGCTACAGTCGTTCTTTCCATAACACGGTTCGTAGTTCACCCCGGAACGAGGACCGTGTCAGGACTACTAATACTCGCAGCGTAACTCGAAATGTTCGGTCCGATCTGAGGATCGAAGAAAATCTTCTCTGTGATTACTGTGAGAAGAGAGGACACGAAATGCAGGATTGCTATAAGTACCTTGGAGTCTGTAGCTACTGCAAGAAAACCGGCCATCTAAATACCGAATGTCGAGCTAGGAATTCCCCTCCCTCATCTCCCGTAAATAACCGAAAAGTAGTGTGTCCCTTTTGTAGAGGTCCTCACGCGGGAATGAGGTGTACTCAACGCACACCTCCCAGATCCAGTAATCCTGATCGAACTCCGCCTAAAGAATACCTTCAAGGAGCTGTAAAGAAGGTATATTCGAGAACATCTTATCTCCCTGAAGCCCCAGAAAATGTAATAATGGCTAAACCAACTGAGAAGCCGCTTCCCCAACGTCTATTTTTGGATCCCTGTGAGTACTGCAATGTATCTCATTATGAGGGTCGGTGCAAAGGGGGGTTTGCTGAAGTTCACCAGGAAAAACAGTTAAACGAATAGTCCCCGCAGATTTGAGTCACTCTGTGGAAAAGGACATTGTGAATGACTCTGCGAAAAACCTTGATGATCCTTCTCTTAAACATGGTGGAAAGAATCACATGAGTAAAGTTTCGTATCCCCTTTGTTCCTATGCTAGTGAGGACATGGTCGTCGCCATTAACTTGTGTCAGGCTGATATAGACCCATTGGTCGTCTGTGTCAAGTTGGACGATCATGATGCTCCCATTTATGATTGCCTTGTAGATAGTGGGGCGGGAGTAAATTTGATAAGTTCTGAGATTGTCCCTCTACTAGGGAAGTCCAAGGAGCTTTTAAATTCACAAGACATAGGAGTGAAGGCTAATTAGTGGGTTCGGGAACAAAGAAAGGATTCCCATTGTTCATTATGTAAACCTAATCCTGAGGTTTAACATGGGTTTTGAAACTCATCCTTCAGCCTTCTTTATAGTTCCACAGGAATACATGGTAGATAACCCATTGATACTTGGTACTTGTGCTCTGAGGGATAACCACCTATTACCGGACATGTCCCGGAAGCAACTGATTCATCTTCAAGGGAAAAAATTAACTGTGGTAGCCGAGGGCATTTCAACTTGTACCCGGTCCACTTTGAAATCTTCCACCATACAGGTGAAAAACATATCAGTAGTTAATACTAATATTAACGATACAGATATTATATACGACCAAAATAATGATCGTACTCTTCGATACTTATTGAAGGGTTTTAAGAAAAATGTTAACAATATAAATTGGAAACAAGTACCCAAACCATACAAAAGTCATTCTAACCAAATGATCTTGGAAAATGACATTTTGTATTACCGAACTACGCGTCTGGGGATCTGTTATACGCGATTTCTTTGGACTTACTAATGCACATAGTTTTGGGCCTCCATGTATCCTGTGCCCATATAGGTCGGAACAAGCTGCTTCAGTTAGTATATAAGCATTTTTGGCATCCTAGGGTCAACCAGGTAATTTCAGATGTAGTGCGGTGTTGCCCTGTTTGCCAGATGCAGAAAAACTTTTCTTCCAATATTACTCCCCCCATGTTGAAAATCTTGGCCAACTATCCCTTCGATTTATGTGCCATGGATTTGATTCAATTCCCTAAAACTTTTAAAGGAAATAAATATTGCATGATCTTTATTGATCATTATTCTAAATGGGTGTCTGTAGTCCCCATTGCCGACAAGTCCAGCTTGACCGTCTCTCGGAAACTGGAACACCAAGTTCTCCCTTTCCTTCCTAAAGTTCCAAATCGTATTTTAACTGATAATGGAACTGAATTTACTTCCCAGGTATTCCAACAGGTGTTACAAAAACACAACATTAAACATGTGAGAATATCTCCCCTTCATCCCTCGAGTAACGGTGTCTCAGAGCGGTTTAACCGGAGTTTGATTCAACTACTGAAATGTTTGGTTCTGGAACAACCCGCTACTTGGGATGAAGAATTGTCTTCCTCCATATTAATTTATAATAATACTTATCATAGCGCCTTGGACATGTCCCCTTCGGATTATCTATTACAAAAATCCCATACTCCAGTGCATACTTTTCCCCAATATTGGAAAGAGGGCAGTGTCAACTTTAAACCTTTCAAGGTCGGTCAAAAAGTAGCTCGTAAAGTAATACGAACTGGGCCAAGCACTGCTCTTAAATTTCATCATAAGTGGGAAGGACCCTTTACCGTTGTTGACGTGAACCCGAATAGGGTGGCATATGTCATCCAACGGAATACCAATCCCCCCAGTAGAACTCAAAAAGTCCATTTTTTCCGACTAAGGGAATGGATTGAGATTCCGGGTTTATTTGCGAAAATAACCTGCCGATGACGATGAGCGGATAAGGAAAAAATGAGCCATGATGCTTGGCATTTTGTCTGGGACGAGGAGCGTTTGTTTGGAAACCTGGGGATGAAATGAAAATCCTCCTGAATCCAGCGATCCCTTGAAGTCTGAGATGATTCAGGACAACCCTATCATGTCTTTAACTGAACGCCTCGCAGCAGTCTCTTATCGGGCCGGATGAGCAGGTGTCCTCTGTTCACTTACATTACTTCTGATGATTCCCCACTTTGTGTAGGAGGAAAAGCTGATTTTTTGAGGGGTACTTCTTGAAACTTTTTAAACATCCTATCGTGCGTTTAAGTGATCTAGTAATTCTAAGCATATAAAATGGGCCCAATTTAACCTCCTGTAACTGAGAGCAAGCACTTCTAGGAAAGATCAAAGGGAAAAACTTTAAAACATTATGTAATGGGGGTTAGATCCTTCGGGTGAACTTCTAACATACTTACAAATCTTTGCAAGGTCATCCGAAAGGGGGTGAGAATTCTTGCTGGCCAGGGCCTCTCTCACACACAAGATAATATCCTCTCGATAATTTACCTCATATTCGACCTATCCATAACATTCGGACGAATCTAAATTCGAACTAGAACTAGTTATCTATGTTTATGCCTGAGATAAGATGTGCTCGGAGATTCCTTGTATTGTTATATCCGAGACAGAATTTTGAATAAAGAGATTCCGAACTAGTGTCTCCTGGAAGTGAGCATGTAGTTTAATGACCTCCATAGTAAGCTGGAGGTCAACCAGGACGAGATACTTACCCCAACCCCCTGTTTTAGAATTATATATGATATGTATTCTCAATAATACCCTAGTTAAAATCACACCCTTCTTACTTTCTCGCTGTAAGGGTTCAACACTAAATAATAACTCGTACCAGATCTTATAGTTTCACAGTACACCGCAGTTGGAAAGAGTACTAACTGGAAACCACTCTATGGGTTATGACACTTTAACGATTCTCATCTTTTTTAAATGATAAAGTAGCCTAACTATTCCCCCTAGGTCGTGCTTTCTCTGATGACCTTAAATTGGATACTGTCAGAGAGAAAATTGTTGTGGGTGATTTGCCAAAGGTGCGATGGGTCAAGAGCCTTTTACACAAAAGCTAGATAGTTCAGTTCTCCAGTCTCTCCAAAAGACAAGTGAATTTTATGGTTTCCAAGCCCGCCAAATAGTAATTCTTTCAATATGTCCCCGTCGGCTGAAATGGTTTCTTCCCCTAATCCTGTCCCTTCGGAGACTATGAATTCTCCCGCGTTTTTATCAAAAATAGTGGGCGGGAGGGGATAGAGTATATGTGGTGATCCCACTCATACTGTCCATCCTTGGATACCACTAGTCATTTGGAGCGTTTGGGCCAATACTGATTGAAGTGAAATCATTGGAGGAAATGCAAACCCTCGCGTTATTTAACTCCCAGTACTAGAAGTAGAGGATAGGTGCCCCATGCATTTTACTTGTGTGACATATCTCAGGAGGAATTGTGAAGTTTCTTATTTAATCGCAATTGTATATTATCTACAGGTTTTAACCAAATGAGGGTTCCCTTAATATAGTGTTTCCGGCTATCTATCAGAAGTCTAATTCATATTTCGTTGGAGTCTTTTCAGATGTAATGCTCTAGCATCATTCCCATAGAATTATTGTTCGTCACAGGAGAACGTAACCGAGAGTCTTCTTTATAACACTGCTCTAAAGATGTATTAAATATAATTGAAAAGTCAGATCTATAAATTCGCCATGAGATGAAAAAATATAAAATAAGCCTCAGAAAATTGTGTTTGTCTCCATTTTGTTCATTCTGTTTAGAATAGGAAGTTAGCCTATCTCGCCAATTTAATAACTATTAATATAAAGTCTTCGTTGTTTCAACACTACTGATAGTGAAAAAAAGCTATAATATAAAGACAAACCCATGAGCAACTAATGACTTATCTCAACTAGACAAAAGATTAAGTAGTTTTCTCTCACTTAGCTTCTTAATCTCTTTAAATTACTTCCTTCTGAACTATAGGTATCGTAAAACTATAAACATTTTCCACGAACTGATAATATTGTTATGGAGGAATGCTTACTAGTATGTCTGATCGTCAAAAAATTTCAAATTATGAGACGAATATCCCTCCTAGAGAAAATTGGTTCTTGGTCTAAGTTGATAAATATTGCATGTTGTATGTATTCTAATAGTATTATCCTATCGTGTTATGGGTGACAATTGGGAATGGACAATTGAAAATATTTTACAAGCGATATAATAAAAGTCTTTTTGTGTGATTCGAAAGTACTCAATCCTAATCATTTTTAAATCTAAAAGAATTTCTACTAGTAGTAATATTTGAGTACTGAGTAATATATAAATTCTTCCACGTAACAATATATATATCAGACAAATTTTGTCTATATATTCATTGAGTCAACCCACTGCCTACTCGATAATTCCCTAATAGATAATCAATAATATAGACTATATTAATAGTTTAGGATAAGTGTAGTATATAATAGTGTTGCATTTAGTTAACATATATTATAGTAATTGGACTGGTTCCTCCCGCTACAACGATGCTGAGTCATGTACATGACAAAGTATATATGTGGAGGGCGGAGATCTATTTTAACACTATTTTAATAACCAGATTTTTGCACTGGTTCCTATGAGGGTTAATTTAACGCACTATTTGTCATATACAAGATAAACACCTATATAGTTGGATGTGATGGAATCTTTCATCTTGATGGAAATCATGGACCAACAGTTGATAGAGTAATTATGTGAATTAAAAATAAACCACTTAAAAAAAGAATATCAGGGAGAACAAGACTTCCTCATATTGTTTTTATTTTAACGAAAAATATATAACATATGCTTCCCATGGATTTTGTTAATAGTAACCGTTTCTATAATGTTGCAAAGGTTAGCGGGGTTTATCAACTGAGAGTTAAGTATATATGATGATTCTCTTTTCTCTCTAGTTACTAATGTGGAAAGGAGAATCAATTCGGTAATATCAATACGGATATAATAATTTATTTGACAACCACTGAAATACATATTTTGTCCAACTCTTCTAAAGTAAAAATTTAAATTCTATATTAGAATTCAGTACTTGCTTCCCTTTCTTTTATTTCAATAGTTAGTCAGTTTCTCAGAGTTATGGTGGGACACTTTTAACATTGTGGGTCCACTCTGAGAAAAGTGAGAGAGAGGAAATGAGTTAGTTTACTCTGATTCATTTCGTCTCCTGACTGACTGTTGAAATTAATACCTTAGCATAGAATATATATTTGTGCATTTTTTATTTTTTATTATAAAATTCTATCATGACTCGATTACTGATGGATATATGATGCTTTTCAGAATTGATTTAGGATTTGCCGAAGTAAAAATCTCTGTCGGTATACCAGAGTACCAGGATTAGTAAATCATTCATGATGCCTTTATTGCTCGCAGTGGGTTCTTCGGAGGTTTCTCTCTTTAAAAATCAGAAAAAATTTCTCCGCTTAAAGCATGGTATTACCATTAAAGCAGATTATGCTTCAGGCCGGAGAATACCAGCGTTGTGCTAGTGCAGTTACTCATGACTCCAGACGTAAAGACCGTAATCATATGGTCTTTAACTACGATGGCTTGGAAACGCCGGGAAATACAGGATTGGGGCCAAAACACCGCAACCATCTTTGAACCTGTTGATGATCTGTCCGTGGATGCCATTCCCGGGATCATGACCCAAATCACGGAGGCTGTTAAGAAGGTGAACTCTCAAGCTAAAGTTTATTTATATGTGCCTCCTATCCAAGATCTACACGCCTTTAACCAAAAGCGTATCCTCCGTGAATGGGGCCCTAATGCCCAATATACCTTGGGCGATCCTGTGTTCTTACCAGAAAGGATGCGGGAGCATTCCATCAAGACCTACCATCTGTTCGAGTCGCTTATGGACACCAAATATCAATGGACGGAGAAAAACATAGTCCGAGGAACTGACATCTTTGATTTTCACCATAAAAGCCTTACTAGCGGCGGAGTACTTAATGTCACCCCACATAGTAAGTATCTAAATAAAGAGACCCTAACTTTAAATTCCCCGTTGTTACCGGATGGATTACACCCCAATCGCCTGTTTTTGGAAACTTTGATGAATAGAGTCGGGAATTTATTTAAAATTAATAAGATCACTGTGAGGACCATCCCTTACAATTCTCAAGTAAATCGTCCTCAAATAAGCCAAAAGAGACGACCTAGACCCTTAATGACCATTCTTTCGTATTACACTAATCGGATGGATCCAGATTAATGATGCCTTCCCATTCACGATCTAATACTGGTAATGATGAATATCCCACAGAAACTATTTCCGAAGTTCCTTCTTATGTCCCCCCAGTCCCGTCACAAACTTCTTTCCCATCCAATTATTTCCAAAATAGTAGCTATTTTCCTTCATGGAATGTACAGGAACATAGTGATCCGTATATTCCTCCTCCTCAGTCAAATTATCCACCAAGTGAATCCCAGTCTGTGCCTTCGTGTCCCCAACATCCTTCGTGTACTTGTCATTCAAATGTATCCAGTGACTACGAGTCTGCTCTGGATCCCAGCGTTAAGGTTGTACTGCGTACAGGCTTGCGCTGGATGATGGAGCAGATTCACTGGACTGAAATGACTGAGCAGCAAAGACAAAAGGCTTCTGTATTATTGATGCAGGAGTTCAACGAAGAGAAAGAATCAGCTGTTCGTCTTTCATCCCTGCCTAAGGCACCGAAATGAAAAAATTTGTATATATATATAATAATTGTTGAAAATTTTATATTGTAATTTATATTTAAGAGTCCTGGTTGTCCTTCTCCACGCTGTCTATGCTCTTGGCCGCCTCTTCACTCCCGTCTTTCTCTGAACGACGTGGAAAATGGAGGTGGGGGTTTAGATTTAGCGGGGGAGGATATAAGGGAGATGTTATTCGTGCATAGTTGTGCCATTGACGACTGAAGTAACCCGTAGTAACGGTTTTGTAATTTTAAGATTTCTCATTGATCCAGTCTGGACAATACGCTCCAGCCTGGACGATGATTGTATTATATTATATTATTGCTTTAGTTATTATCAAAACTTAGGGAATTATAGAGGTTATAATTATTTTCTCTCTTTTTTATTTTGGATTTTCCTTTTAGTTTTGAGATTATATGAGATTATATTTTATAGTAACTGATGTCTTTAATGATAATATTATAAATTGAAACATATGTAAAAAGATAACATATGGTCCAAACCATTCATACATTTACTCGAAGATTTTGAAGGCCTGGAAATTAGAATTATAAAGATTTTCCAGGTTAGTGAGTCATGATATATTACAGTAAAATCTTTAATCAATTATTGCATAAATTAATAATAATATGTGTTGGGAAAGTAGTAGTAAACTAAACGTTATTGTTTACAGTTTACTATCTTGTTGGACCAGCAACTATTGAATTAATTGAACAAGCCCCTCTTGGAAATTGAAAGGGTGAGTTCAATAAAAGAAATCAAGTACATATAATATTATATGTAAAATATACTGTTATAAGTGAAGATAAAGTGTGATCTGTAGTAATCCCATTTATTATTTATTTTGACAGGGTTTTAGTTCCTGATTTCAATCTTCGATTTCAATTTTAGGACAAAATTCAATTCATGGTTACAATCTTTGATTTCATTCCTGGTTGAGATTCAAGTGAGTGGTAGAAGAAAGCATTCCAAGCGAAATCCACTATTCATATCATTTTTTGTTTTATCCTTGCAAATGAAGTAAAGGGAGGATTTAGAATTATGGATCAATCATGACAACATATTCATTACTCTAACTGATAGACTTTGGGTAAAACAAAAAAGCTGAATTTCAAAACAGGAATTGTAAATCAAGAATTGTAACCATGAATTGATTTGTCTAAAGATGAAATCGGGAAGATTGAAGTCAGGACTAAAACCCTTAATAATAATATAAATTGGGATTACTCACCAGATCACACTTTATCTTCACTTATAAACGTATTTTAACATATAATATTATATTGTCTTGATTTCCCTTTTATTGAACTCACCCTTCAATTTCCGCAGAGGGGCTTGTTCAAGGTTAAATTCAATAGTTGGCTGGTCCTAACAAGATAGTAAAAACTGTCAATAACGTTTGTTTACTACTACTTTCCCAACACATGTTATTATTAATTTATGCAATAATTGATTAAAGATTTTACTGTAATATATCATGACTCACTAACCTGGAAAATCTGTATAATTCTAATTTCCAGGCCTTCAAAATCTTCGAGTAAATGTATGAATGGTTTGGACCATATGTTATCTTTTTACATATGTTTCAATTTATAATATTATCATTAAAGACATCAGTTACTATAAAATATAATCTCATATAATCTCAAAACTAAAAGGAAAAATATATATAATTATAACATTTATAATTTTCTAAGTTTTGGTAATAAATACAGCCATAATGATACTATAATAAACTCATCGTCCAGGCTGGAGCATATTGTCCAGACTGGATCAATGAGAAATCTTAAAAATTACAAAACCGTTACTACGGGTTCTTCAGTCCGTCAATGGCAAGACTATGCACGAATAACATCGTCCCTTATATCGGTCCCCGCTAAGTCTAAACCCCGCCTCCATTTTCCCGTCGTTCAAGAAAGACGGAGTGAAGAGGCCGGCCAAGAGCATAGACAGCGCGTAGAAGGACAACCAGGACTCTTAAATATAAATTACAATATAAAAATTTTTACTATTATTATATATATATACAAATTATTTCGGTGCCTTAGGCAGGGATGAAAGACGAACAGCTGATTCTTTCTCTTCGTACTCCTGCATCAATAGTACAGAAGCCTTTTGTCTTTGCTGCTCAGTCATTTCAGTCCAGTGAATCTGCTCCATCATCCAGCGCAAGCCTGTACGCAGTACAACCTTAACGCTGGGATCCAGAGCAGACTCGTAGTCACTGGATACATTTGAATGACAAGTACACGAAGGATGTTGGGGACACGAAGGCACAGACTGGGATTCACTTGGTGGATAATTTGACTGAGGAGGAGGAATATACGGATCACTATGTTCCTGTACATTCCATGAAGGAAAATAGCTACTATTTTGGAAATAATTGGATGGGAAAGAAGTTTGTGACGGGACTGGGGGGACATAAGAAGGAACTTCGGAAATAGTTTCTGTGGGATATTCATCATTACCAGTATTAGATCGTGAATGGGAAGGCATCATATAATCTTGATCCCTTCGATGAGTGGAATATGAAGGAATGGTCATTAAGGGTCTAGGTCGTCTCTTTTGGCTTATTTGAGGACGATTTACTTGAGAATTGTAAGGGATGGTCCTCACAGTGATCTTATTAATTTTAAATAAATTCCCGACTCTATTCATCAAAGTTTCCAAAAACAGGCGATTGGGGTGTAATCCATCCGGTAACAACGGGGAATTTAAAGTTAGGGTCTCTTTATTTAGATACTTACTATGTGGGGTGACATTAAGTACTCCGCCTTTATGACTTCTTTTTATGATGGATTCAATGAGTAGTTCCTCGACTATGTTTTTCTCCGTCCATTGATATTTGGTGTCCATAAGCGACTCGAACAGATGGTAGGTCTTGATGGAATGCTCCCGCATCCTTTCTGGTAAGAACACAGGATCGCCCAAGGTATATTGGGCATTAGGGCCCCATTCACGGAGGATACGCTTTTGGTTAAAGGCGTGTAGATCTTGGATAGGAGGCACATATAAATAAACTTTAGCTTGAGAGTTCACCTTCTTAACAGCCTCCGTGATTTGGGTCATGATCCCGGGAATGGCATCCACGGACAGATCATCAACAGGTTCAAAGATGGTTGCGGTGTTTTGGCCCCAATCCTGTATTTCCCGGCGTTTCCAAGCCATCGTAGTTAAAGACCATATGATTACGGTCTTTACGTCTGGAGTCATGAGTAACTGCACCCTGGGTAGACAAGCTGGTATTTTTCGGCCTGAAGCATAATCTGCTTTAATGGTAATACCATGCTTTAAGCGGAGAAATTTCTTCTGATTTTTAAAGAGAGAAACCTCCGAAGAACCCACTGCGAGCAATAAAGGCATCATGAATGATTTAATAATCCTGTTACTCTGGTATACCGACAGAGATTTTTACTTCGGCAAATCCTAAATCAATTCTGAAAAGCACAATATATCCGTCAGTAATCGAGTCATGTTAGAATTTTATGATAAAAAATAAAAAATGCACAAATATATATTCTAATGCTAAGGTATTAATTTCAACAGTCAGTCAGGAGACGAAATGAATCAGAGTAAACTAACTCATTTCCCCTCTCTCACTTTTCTCAGAGTGGACCCACAATGTTTAAAACGGTCCCACTATAACTCTGAGAAACTGACTAACTATTTAAAACAAAAAGAAAGGGAAACAAGGACTAAATTCCAATATAGAATTTAAAATTTTACTTTAGAAGAGTTGGACAAAATATGTATTTCAGTGGTTGTCAAAATAACTTTTTATAGCAGTGTATTACGATGATCTCCTTTCCACATAGTAAAGAAGAAAGGATCATCAATAATACTTAACTCATTGAAAACCCCTGTACCTCTGCAACCTATGAAACGTTACTTAAAATCATGGCATATTATATTTTTGTAAAATAAAAACAATATGAGGAAGTCTTTTTCCTTATTCTTTTTATTTTATTTTTAACCATAATTACTCTATCCACTGGGTCCTATGATTTATAAGATGAAGATTCCACACATCCAGCTATAGGCATCTGATTGGACAATGGCGAAATTCCCTCATCAGGAACCAGGAAAATCTGTAAAATAGTGTTTAAAGCTCCGCCACTCCACAACCTGTCATGTACATGACAAGCTCGTTGGAGCGGAGGAACCAGTATATATATATGTCAATGCACATATTATACACATATCCTAATATATATTATATATATAGCATTAATTTATCAGAGCAGGTGGTTTCAATGAAATAAACAATATATAATATATTGTAGGGAAATTTATTTATACAGTATAAATATACAACTGTAGAAATTCTTTTAGAGTTTAAAGGGTACTATCACACAAGATTTATTATATAAGCTTTGTAATTTTCAAATTTGTCTGTTAACCATACACGAAGCATACATACACCATAGATCACTTTAGACAGAACATTTTCTCTAGGGAGGGATATTCGTCTCATAATTCGAAAATTTTGAACGATCAGACATACTAGTAGCATTCTCCAAGACCACTTCCTATATGGAAATGTTTTATAGTTTTAATTAATATAGTTCGAAGGAAAGTATAATTATAGAGATTATAAAGATAGAGAGAAACTTAATCTGGTTCTTTAGTTTGAGATAAGAGTTTCATTTTGGGCTCATTATAGTTAGCTTTTTTCAGATCAGTTAATTGAACAACAGAACTTTAATTAAAGGAAATTGCAGAGCAATCCTTCAAACAGATGAAACAAAGCTAACAAATTTCTGAGCTTATTTATTTCATCTCAGGGAAAGATCAAACTTCAATTTATAACACAAGAAGGTTATATAAAAGACTGGTACGGTCTCCTGGTGACGGAAGCTATTCTATGGGGGTAGACATTACATTCGGAAAATTGGGAACCATTCCTCTACTTCTAGTACTGGGAGGAATAGGCAATTGCATTTCCTCCAAGATTTCATCATCTATATGGACCAAAGTCAAATTACTATTATCCAAATGGACGTTAGTGGGATCACCAATTACCTCTCCCACTATTTGAAAAGGGAGAATTCTAGTCTCCGAGACAGGTGAAGAAACCATTTCAGCCGACGGGGATATTGAAAGAATTACTATTTGGCGGGCTGAAACCATAAAATTCAGTCTTTTGAGAGCTGGAAGAACTATCTAGGTTAAAAAGGTTTGACCAATCGTCCGGCAAATCACCCACGACATTTCTTTCCGACAGATCAATAAGATCATCAGAAGAGACTGAGGGGGAATAGTTAGGTCGATCCATAAAAAAGGACGGGGAATCCGTTAAATTCAACCCAGATGTTTCCAGATTAGTATTTTCCAACTGCTGTGCGTGTGAAACTATAAGATCTTCATTATTATTAGTTAACCTTACAGGAGAAAGGATAGAAGGGTATTTAAATTTACTAGGGTATTCATGAGAATACATATCAATATAATCTAAAACAGGGGTAAGTATTTCGCCATGGTTGACCTCCAGGGTACCACCATGGTTATTAGGAGAACTAGTAGGAATATTTATTAATTCTATCTCGGATAAACTAGAATCGGAATCCATCTCAGGTAAACTAGAATTGTTAGAATTTGATTCGTCCGAAGAATGGATAGGTGAAATAGGAATTACGAGAGGAGGCAGCAAGAATTTAACCCCTTTGTGACCTGAAGATTGTAAGTACGTTGAAGACAACCGAGGATCTAACTCCTCCATACTAATGTTAAGGTTTTCCCTTTGATCTCCCAAGAAGTGGGCTCTATTACAGGAGTTAAATTTGGCAGTTGAATATAGTCACTTACAGAGATAGGATTAAAAGTTAAGAATCCCTCAAAATCAGCTTCCTCCTCCAGGGAATCATCGATATTAGTGAACAAGGAGGTATCGGCGATAGACTCTGACTCATAAGAATTAGCTGAATCAGTCTCAGACTCAAGATCGCTGGATTCAGGAGGATTTTCATCAATCCCATCCAACAAACTCTCCTCGTCGAGAAAAAGCATCATAATTTTCTTTATTCAGTCAGGTATTTCGCAAACTAACCGAATCTCAATCCATTCTAAGTGCTGAAATAAAAATGGACTTTTTGAGTTTTACTGGGGGGATTGGTATTCCGTTGGATGACATATGCCAATTCGGGTTCACGTCACCATACGGTAAATAGGGCCCTTCCCTTATGATGAAATTTAAGAGGCAGTGCTTTGACCATTCGTATTACTGTAACGAGTCACTTTTTGACCGCCTTGAAAGAATTAAAGTTTGACACTGCCTCTTTCCATATTGGGGAAAGTATGCACTGGAGTAATGTGGATTTTTTGTAATATGATATCCGAGGGGACATGTCCATGCGCTATGATAATATTATTATATAATTAAATATGGACGGAAGACAATTCTTCACCAAGTAGCGGGTGTTCCAGAACCAACATTTCAGTATTGAATTTACTCCGGTTAAATCAGTCTGTAGTACATAGTTACCGGGGAGTGAAGGGAATATTCTCACATTGTTTTAATGTTGTGTTTTGTAAACCTGTTGGAATACTGGGTAATAATATTAAGTTCCCTTATCAGTTAAAATACGATTTGGAACTTTAGGAAGGAAAGGGAGAATTTGGTGTTCCAGTTTCCGAGAGACGGTCAAGCTGACTTGTGCAATGGGACTACAGACAAGCCCATTTAGATAATGATCAATAATAGATATCAATATTTATTTCTTTACAAGTTTTAGGGCATTGAATAAATCATGGCACATAAATCGAAGGGATAGTTGGAGATTTTCAACATGGGGGGAGTAATATTGGAAGAAAGAGTTTTCTTGCATTGGCAACAGGCACCACCGCACCACACTTGAAATTATCTTGGTTGCTAGGATGCCAAAATTGCTTATATACTAACTGGAAGCAGCTTTGTTCGGGCTATGTGGGCACAGGGTATACTGGGGCTCCAAACTATTATGTGCATTAGTAATCCGAAAGAAATCGGTATAACAGATTCCTTCCAGGCGTAGTTCGGTAATAACAAAGATGATATTTCCAAGATCACTTCTTTAGAATCACAATTGTATTGGGAGTAGGCGTTGTGCTGTTTTGTAAGCCGTCATTTAAAACCCCTTCAATAATTGAATCGGATTTTCTCTATCAAATTTTTGGGCGTATATAATATCTGTAATCGTTATATTAGTATTAACTACCGATATGTTTTTCACATGTACAGTAGAAGACTTCAAATTTGACTGGGTACAAGTTGAAATGCCCGTCGGCTACAAGTCAAGTTTTTTTTCGTGAAGATGAATAGTTGCTTCTGGACATGTCCGGTAATAGGTGGTTATCCTCGAGCACAAGTACTAATATCAATGGTTATCTACCATGTATACTGTGGAACTATAAAGAAGGCTGAAGGATGAGTTTCAAAACCCATGTTAAACCTCAGGATTAGGTTTACATAATGAACAATGGGAATCCTTTCTTTGTTTCCGAACCCACTAATAGCCTTCACTCCTATGTCTTGGGAATTTAAAAGCTCTTTGGACTTCCCTAGTAGAGGGACAATCTCAGAACTTATTAAATTTACTCCCGCCCCACTATCTCAAGGCAATCATAAATTGGAGCATCATGATCGTCCAACTTGAACATGACGACGACATGGTTCTTAATCAGCTGAATCAGTTATGGGGACGACCATGCTCGACTAGCATGTAGGAACAAAGGGATAAGAAATTTACTCATGGATCTTCCACATGTTTTATATAAGATCTTCAAGGTTTTCGGCAGAGTATTCACTATGTCCTTTTCCCCAGAGGACTCTCAAAGTTCGGGACTTATTCGTTTTAACTGTTTTTACTCCTGGTGAGCTTCAGCAACCCCTGTTGCACGACCCTATAATGAGATACTTTGCAGTAACTTCACAGGGATCCAAATAGGCGTTGGGGAAAGCGATTCTCAGTTGGTTTAAGCCATTATTGCTTCTGGGCTTCGAGATAAGAATGAATCTGAGATATACCTTCTTTATCAGCTCTTGAAAGGTTTCTTTAGGCGAGTTTCGATCACGGATTAGCGGATCTGGAGGGGTGGTTGAATTACACCTATTCCTCCGTGAGGACCTCTACAAAAGGGACTACTAACTTTGGTTTTTACGGTAGATGATGGAGGCTTCCTTCTTCGAAATTCTGTTTAGATGGCCGTTGTTCTTGCCGTAGTACCGACTCCAAGGTCTTATAGAAATCCTGATTTCGTGTCTCTCTTCTCACAGTAATCATCAGAGGAATTCTTCGATCCTCAGATCGACCGAACATTTCGAGTACGTAGCTGCGGAGTATGTAGTACCCTTGGAAGGCTCCTCGTTCCGGGGTGAACTACGAACCGTGTTATGGAAAGAACGACTGTAGCTATTTCTTTCCGGAGGACTATACGATTGACTGACATTTGTTTATAGGCGAGTGGTTATTTTTACTTGTATGATTAGTTTTTTCGTTGTTCGATTTTTTTCCCGTAGAAATGCATCATCAGGAAGGTAATATTTCGATTTGGACTATCTGACTCCAATGATGTTTAATCCAACCTCGCCGGTTGATGATCAATATTTGATGGGTCGTCTCAAGGAGGTTAATGATTGGGACATGGAATTGGAAAAGCAGTAATTTGCTAACTGCCAAAGAGTCTGAAATTCACAATATTCTCCCAAGAAGCTCTACTATACCCGTCCAACTCCTCATTTTTATATATTGACGGACGAATGTTTCAATAAATTGAGGAAACATCAAAGGAAAGCTATTCTATAGTGGAATCATGATCTCTCATAGAATCGTATCTGATAGCTTGATAGCAGGCGTTCCATACCGAGGGCAAAACATTTTAATGCTCTCATTGGGATATCGGTGAGGCATGATACTTCTGTATCCTATATTCTTTCTTCTTACGTTCCTCATCTCGATAATACCAACATACAAGATTATCCCGTACAGAGAAGTATTCATGGGTATTTTTATTATTCTCGGTATATATGTGAGAAATTGCTTCTAGCTGTCGTCGCTCAGGCGTCCACATGGTTGTGGGCATTTTGGATAATTAAGGGCTACAGTAACGCTGAAACTCAGCCAAATAGGACTAAGAGAATTTTCGATCATATTTAAAATTTGTCCGAAGGGTCACACTTAAAGTTTTGAGAGTTTTGAGCAACTGTGTTAAGCGATAGCTGAATAGCCTCGCTCTGAACATGTAACAGTCTTGTGTGTCCATTTGTGGCTGTTGCCCTCGATAAATTAACACTAAGTTGAGGAGAGTTTTATCAGATTCTCCGGAGAAGATATATAGGCTGTGTACTCACAGGGAATGTATCAACCGTTCCATCCGGAGACGATCTGGTTGTTGTCAGTAAATTCAGTACTCTCTCGACAGTACGCGAGCAACGTCTTAATAGACCTCAGAGCTTGAGGGTCTGGAATTACATTTTGGCTGCCACAAGGAATTACAACGCAATACCGGAATAACCTGCGATTTATTGCGGAGTCATCCTAATGGGTATCGGTCGGGTTTTTTGAAGGCATTACTGTATAATTATATACGAGAATGATCAGAGCAGATTGATCTCACTAGATCATGTACGGAAGGAATACTATGCTGTCGTCTACCACAATGTCCAGGATTGTCTCAGAGAGACTTTAAGTATCGGTAAAGTATGTTTACTGGGGGTTATACGCAAATCATAGAACAGACGATTGTGCGATATAAAAGGAAGTAGGTGAGTTAGGTATAGGATACACTATGTATGATGAAGAAGTCATTAAGAATATTAAGGATGCAGAGAAATAAGATACTAGCTTATTGGTAGCTCAGTAATGGCTAGATATGGTAGAGATGAACGATATGTAGTTATGTTGAGATTTATCCACAACATAAATCTGGCTGAATTCACATGAGAGAGGAATGGGTTTTAGACTGTGACAATTGTGGAAAGCTACGGAAGTTAATGACCACTCAGTAGAGATCATAAGAAGAAAATAGTTGGTATTTCACAATTTTAGTATTTCGCAATTTATGTGAGACGAAAAGGATCAGAGGGTATTTTAATAAAAAACTCTCAGAGCAGCACGTGAAGGTATACGCTTCTTGTGTTCAAACCTCGGACGATAGACTTGGCTTATCATTATTAACTTGGTATCTTCGGGATCATTGCATGAGAACTCTACTAAGTATGAACACAGAACTATGAGCGAGATATAGTTCTGGATGCAGATAAAGATAAGGTTTAGGTCGAGAGTGCGATAAAACCAGATTATTTTACGTGCAGAGTGGGAAGCCCAAGGGTGTGTCAGCGCTTGGACTGACTAAGTCTAGCATTAAAATGCCTTTGCTCCTTCGGTTTGGAAGCCTGGCTAGTCAAGCATACTCCTAGAATACGATCATGGACAGATTCTATTATGTATTTTCTTTTCATTCTATCAGTCACCTTAACAATTCATCTTCTTACCTTGTGAAGGTTTTAGTCTCTGACATCATTTCACGTTCGAGAAACAGACTGTTCGCTTCGTCCCACTAACGTGGAATTACTAGAGCAAACAGAGTCGCGCAAGATGGTGGACTGAATAAAGTACAATAGAAGCTTCTTCGAGTTATCTAGGAAGCTAGGAATAGGTTGGTGCACAGTTTTCAGCTGCATCTGGTCTTTGATGTTTTGTCTAGAGACTATGGATGACAATATATTTAGTCTTTATATTAACTCAAACGAATTTAAAGTGTTGGAAGGGTTTTACCATATTGTCTCTCTTGAACCTGTCTCACAAAGTACACGAATTACATACATCCAAGTAAGAGTACTTCTGACTAGAAAGAAAACTAAAGAGTATATCTGATTGAATCTTCGTTCATATAAGTAAAGGTGATGAGGTATGTGAGACTAGAGTTTCATCATCATACTCAAGTTCAGCTACTCGCAATCCCGAGCAGACCTCACTCATTACACCACAGGTCCCTTCTGGATTGGCACTCGTCGGATGTCTTCACGGAAAAAGTCGACTGCACACCAGCGCTATAAAATTCTATTTAATATGTTGGCTGCGAGACAGTAGCAACAAGCTGGAAAGGCCTCGCCTTTACAATGTAAACGACGTCAATCGTGGACTCCCCGTGCCGAGGCATAAGAAATGGTTGACGTCGTTCTCTCTCATCCTCTATTCATATACACGGTTCGTAGGTTAGTCACATAGACTGGACAGACATAGTTAGCACAGAGAATTTCCCAGGGCGGTCACAATGAATATAACATTCGCAGCAGAGTACTCGAGAGAAATGAGTGTTTCTTCGGATGCGGGAATTTTCCGATAGATTGTGGATGGTAATGACAGGATAGCGTAAGTACACTGCTGCATGACTATGACTGCGATGAACGACAGAAGCTAAACACAGAAGCCAGCATGGGGATTATCAGAGCAGTGGTTACGAAGGAATCTTTGGCTCCGTAACGGGAGGTAAGCATTGTGCTTCTGTAGACGCTACTCGGCAGATGGACAATATACTCTGGACTCATTACAGTGAGGATATATATTACAGAGAGTGAGGTTCTGAATGCTTAGGAATTTCACCATTAAATAACTACGCGAGTTATGATAGATCAGACAACAGTAGTCATTGTGGTCTTACTCCCAAATGATATGATGTAGAGTATCTCCTTTCACGACCGGTAGAGACGGGACTCAACGCTCCCCTTCCCAGATCGAGTGAATGCTTGATATCTGAATACTCCGCAATAAGAGAAGGAGAATCACCTTCAATCGCGAGCATGTATAAGATCGAGAAAGATAAGTAATAAGTAATAGATCAAGATATAAGCACTTTTATCAAAGATAATATGCCCAAAGATCGCAACACATATAGAGCTAGCTAATAAGCTATATAGAACACTCAGCGTAAAAGCCGCTCCCCAAGCCTATATAATTTATTTTGTGTTGAATCTCTTAGATGAGTTACTGCTCTTATTAGATATATATTACACTCATGTGGAGAGAGGTGGTCGTGTCTATAGTAGGAGAGATATTTGCTAGAAGAGCATACACCAGGAACAGCAATACCGTTCTAACACCAAAATAGTAACCTACTGACAGATATATTAGATAGTACACTGGAGATGGAAGGTACGTAAGTTTAGAATAATGAATCATCTATGGCGTAAATAATCTAATTGATAGTATAAATATACTTGGAGATTTAGATCTCTCTTTTAAACATTGGGCCTTAGGAAATAATCTTATACTGTAGAGTTAATTGATTTCGTATTAACTTCCAGGTTATGGCTTACCTTGTCAAGTGAGTGCAAAACGGTCAACTCGCCAATCTCGAATCTCATATAGAGATTGTAATGCTGATACCGAGTCCCAGCTATGTGCGATTTCATAGGTAGTCAAGTATGGAGACAGAGGATCATTGATGCTCAATCACTATATTATGACAAATGAGTGCACTTGTCATGAATAGATTCGTAGGTGCGGGACTGAAGTATTAATAGAGGGTGATATATGAACTCACTAAGAGTGAATTTCAATAACAGAAGTGGAAATGAATAGCATTCGAGAGTAAGCTCATGAAACTTGCCAAAGATGAGGGAGAACTGAAATCAAGTGCCAAAATTAGAATTGAGATTAATGACAGAGTTGAATCAAAGATAAGAGCTGTATAAAATATATAATGAGGGGAAATTCCTATCACACTCCATCTTCTATTTATGATAGCTATATCTCAATAATTTTAAACATGTACTTTATTACTTTATTGAACTCACCGAAATTCAAGAAGGGATTCCATTGTGTCTCAATTTTCGCAAGTAAGGGTGGTAATCGTAATCCTTAGAAGTGTATCTAATGCACGATAGGTGGTGTCTTGTTGTTAATAACCTCAGTATCATGCAATTCTGACAAGCACATTACCATTTTGTGTATACGATATTGTTCTCATTCAGTCGTACCATTAACCACATGGATAAGCACTTAAATCACAATAAAATAATATATGTATTAATATTGTTAAACTTGTGCTCATGCACGGATGTAACCACTCTATTTACGAGGTCCACATGTCAGGAAGTGACAACTGAATTCTATTTCTAAAAGATAAGTACTCTGAGTCATTAGTGGTAGCTTCGTAGGGCATTCAACTTTCGTACCCACATACTCCGAACTTATGCAATGGACTCTATCAAACATACAAGTCTGAAGAAACACATATTCGATCTAAGTTCCAGTAACTAACTAATATTAAGTATATAGCTAGAATGTTATAGCAATTATATACGATCGCGTTATAATTATCTGTTTACATTGTATCGTACAATACTCTCGCAACTATGTATCAATTTGAGTTTCTTCTTTACTTAGCAAACTTTACCTTAAACACATGGTAGCTTATCTAAAGCCTATATTATAACATCTTATATAAAACCATTTAAATTTTTTGAAAAGACATTTGTATTACATAGGAACATACTGGAAATGAAAATAGAGAAAAAATGTTTATAATTAGTTAACGTCTATTATTTCCTCAGTGGATTTTTGCAAATGAATAACGTCCCAAGCATAAATATAAGGTGTTGAGAGTCTCCATACACTCTCAGCGTTCAGCTGGCCTGGGAAAAACATAAGGCACGACTTCGTCGTGCTTTCCAGAGTCTATGGATACTAATGAGAATCTGAAAGAGGTGGTACATTAATATTCCGGTTCACCTAATTTATGAGGTTATCAGACTTTAATGTCGTCGAATGGCAAAGTAGGTCATGAGCATCTAGTACATCTCCCTTATATAGTTAGGGTGTTTATTCAGAATCTCTGCCGATTTGAAAAGTAGGTTTTGATTATTGAAGACTATTGAAACATAGAATCTGCAATTAGTTATGGTTGAAATAACTAAGCCATAAAATATATTTCAAACCAAATCAAAGGTGCTCCAATCTGTTCACCATTGGATGCACGGCATATGTCTTGTACAGTATTCAACACTCGTCCCAATCCCTTATATATACGAGCGAATGTCTGCATCACTGCTTCCTACGGCTGCAGTTACGCGTATCATTTATCGTACTGACGTTTTCACCACTACATTAATCCGAACTGAAAGATACGCATAAAGCAGACGTGGAAGTCAGTGGGATGCAGGCATCTCGCAGGTTATGGGACTAGTTTGACTACCGTATCGAACATATGCCGTTCATTCCAATGTGGACATATTGAAGCACCTTGATTTGTATGGGAAAATATTTTATGCTTAGTATGTAAATAAACCTAATTGCAGATTTTCTATGTTTCAATAGTTTTCATAAGTAACTTTTTTAACTCGGATGATTTTTATGGAAAACCTGTACTTTATATATATAATATATATATATATATATAGTATATATTATATATATATATATATATATATATAATATTATATATATTCATATAGCCCTATATATATATAATAATTATTATATATATATATATATTATTATAGTATATATATTATATAATACTATATATATATATTATATATATAATATATATATATATATAATTAATATATATATATATATTATATTATATATATATATTATTATAAATATAAATATGTATATATATATAATATATATATATTATAATATATGAATGTGTGTGGGTTTGATAGTGCAAGAAGGAATAGTTATTTTGGGGATGAGGTTATTTAGTAGGGGCGGAGGAGGAGGTATTGGGTAGAGTGAAAAAGTGAAGCATGGTAAATCTGCAGGTAATGATGAAATTACTGGTGAAATGATTAAGAATCGGAGGCGAGATGTGATTGATTGGATTTTGAAGTGTGTAATAAAGCGTTTATCGTAGGGTTAGTTGCCAAGGGAATTGGAGGAAGAGGCGTAATAGTACCTCTTATATACGGGTAAGGGAGAAAAGGGAATTTATGAAATTAATAGGGGAATAAGTTTATTTCTTTTGTAGGGAAGGTATATACTGGTATTTTGGAAGAGTGCGTTCGAGTGACTGAAGGACTGATTTGGTGAAAATCAAGGTGCGTTTAGAAGTGTAGAGAATGTGTGGATCAAATCTTTATCATATGATACAAAGATTGAGAAAATAGGGAGAAGAAGATTAAATTGTATTAGGTTTTATGGATTTTGCAACAGGCGTATGAAGAGTAATAGGGAAGGTTTATGGCAGGTCTTAGTGATTTTCTTCTGAATGGAGTCAAAAGTATGTGTGACGAATAGTTGAGCGTGTGTAAGAATAAATGGTGTCAATGGTGATTTGTTTAGGATTATAGCGGAGTAAGACAGGTGTGTTATGTCTCCTTGGTTTTCAATTTGTATGATGGGTAGAAAGAATTCGAGGTGGGGCTGGCAGGAAATGGTGTTAGACTGGTGGAGAATGGAGATGAGTGGAGGGTGCCCTATCTATTATAGTGCGGATGATTTGGTCTGTGTGGCGAATCTGAAGAGAGTTTGAGAAGATTGGTAGCATATGTCAAGTGTGAAAGGAGGGGTTGAAAGTAAACGTGGATAAGAGTAAGGTTTATGGTTGTGAGGTCCCCAGTGTGTAGTTATGTTAGATGGTGAGCAGCTGGAACCAGTGTCAGTTTAAATAATTTTAGGTTTATTATGTTGATGGAAGGGAATGGGCGATGCAGAGGTTGTTTATGTCTCCTTGTTGTATTCAATTTGTAATATGGATTGGAGTTAATGAAAGAATTGAGGTGCGGGATGGAGAAATGGTGTTTAGAATGATGGAGAATGGAGAAATGAGTGGATGGTGCCCTACTTATTATATGCATGAATTGGTTTTGTGTGCGAATCTGAAGAGAATTTGACGTAAGTGAGGACAGTCTCAGTGTGAAAGTTATGTTAATGGTGAGCAGTGGAGCAGTGTCTGAAGTTAATATTTAGCGTAGTGGTTGGACGAGAAAGGGAACGGATGATCGCAGAGTGTATAGTAGGAAAGTTGTGAAAGGCAGGTAGCTGTGCAATTAGATCGTTGGTGAATTAAAGGGACTAAGTCTTGAGTGCGGTAGAGTCTAACATGAGGGTATTTTGTTACCTGTGTTTTTGTATATAGTAGTGAGACATGGTCTGGAATAAGAAATATGGATCTAAAGTTCAATGTGTTAGATGGACAATCTTAAGGAGCATGCTAGGTGTGAAAAGAATTAATAAAATGAGAATGACGTATTAGAGAGTGTGTGGTTGAAGAAGGGTAATAGAGAGAAAACATTGAAATGTATGTTTGAAATGTGTTCTTTGGTACGTGGAATAGGATGGAATGAAGTCGGTTGGTTAAGCGGATGTATAAGTGGTGAGTGTGTTGGAGGCGAGTGTGTTGGGAACCGAAGAGAAAGTGGATATGAGTCGGTGAAACGAATGTCTGAGGAGAGAAATGTGAGTTTGGCAGAGGCGAGAAATAAAGGTGCAGGATAGGAGAGAATGGGGGGTTTTGTATGGGGGCATGGTTGTGGCCACCTGGGCAGGGAATGAACCCTTCCATTGACGATTTACCATAGTAGAAGGGTCGTCGCAGTCCATAGCGCATGTCGTAGGTGGATTTTCTGTCTCTGTGAGAGCTTTCACTAATTAATTGTCAGAGGGGGCGGTAAGCTGGCTTTCTTTTCGACCCTTTTTCATACTCTCTGCTGCTTTTCTTTCGTCGATGCTTGTAGCGCTCCTTACTCCAATCTTGGGAAAACAAGGTAGGTGAAGAAGAGCATATAGTATATAATATTATATATTAATATATTACATATTATATATATATATATATATACCTATTATATTATTATATATTATATATAAATATATATATATATATTATATTATATATTTATAATATATATAGCATTAATCCAAACTATCCAAGCATGCATTAATCAACTAAGTTATGTCACACCATGCAGTTTAACATAATAACTACGTAACTAAAAACCCGCATTTGGCTCGTTCTAAATATATTATACTAGATACCAACTCCATCCATATACCGTATTCAACCTTTCTTACAATGTTGCATCGAGTCACAGCTCAAACCTACCTCCCCTGATGGCACAGACCATGTCCAAATTAACAACACTATTATGAAATCATGCTTTTCTTCTTAATTTCTTTATTATTGCCTCCTGGTCCACCTGTCATGTTCTACTATGAAATTTATTGGTTCTGTATATCAATAGATGTAAATATATTTTGTAGACTTGTATTATGCCCCTCTGAGAAATGCCTTTCTAAGGAAAACATTCCTAACTCCTTTCAGCCCTCCACCCCCCCCCCCCCCCCCCACCCAAAACCCTTACCCTCAAAACCAGATATCATCCTTGTTGCTCTACGTTGCACTCGCTCTAGCATATTAAGTCCTTTCTATAAAAGAGGGCAAACTTGTGCCAAATACTCCTATTACTGGCCTATACATAGTATGTATAACAGTTTACTGGTATAATTCTTCTCTTGTACCGAACATGTGCGAATTTAATTATGCTCCAGCATTTTATAGCTTTATCTAGCTTCCAAACACTGATTAGCTACTTTCAAAATTATGCTTATTACACATCCTAAACTTTTCTTGATTCAAAAAGGTTCCAGGAATCGTAGTTTAAAATTTCTTAGTCGAGAAGCCTAGGTGAAGAACCTTACACTTTTTACTAATAAAAAAATTCATTTTGCCACTTATCTGCCCATCCCAAAAAGTTTATCAAGATCATTTTGATTCTTTATACATCCTTCACTATTCTAACTGTGGTGCCCACTTTGGTATCATCTTCAACTTATAGAAACCTTGCATTTAAGTCCTGGTCTAAATCATTTTTATATATTGAGGAACAATAGTGGCCCAGCTGAACCCTGTGGGACACACTCTCACTATTTCCATAGATGATTTTTATTGGCCTCATTTAGTTTACACAGCTGTTTGCTATTGCGCCAAACACACTCTTTCAAATACAACCATTGTACAAATTCCACCTATAACACATATGGCAATAACTTTTTCATCAAGCCTTTATGTTCGGGAACCTTTAAAAGCTTTGCTGAAGTCTAAATATATACTAATATCAACTGGATCTCCTCGGTCGATGCAAGTTTCATGTAATGTATTCAGTATATTTAAAGCGTTTGTCTGACTTACCTAACGCCGTTCTGAACCGTGCTGGGAGTCATACAGTACCTTGTTATCTTCTAAATACTTCTCTATAGTGGACTTTGCAGTAACTCTTCCAGAACCTTTACAACCAGAGAAGTTAAGCTAACTGGCCCTATAATTTCCCAAATCTCCTTACTACCTTTCTTATAAAACGGCAACATATGCCATCTTTCAGTCATGCTGGTACATCACCAATTTATCAGCATCGCTAATTAAAATCAATACAGTGCCTTTGCAATGTGCTGGTACTACCTCTTTCAGAATTCTACCATATATACAGTCAGGGTGCAGCTTTACATTGGGTCAACTATGGATTAACGACGGATTTATATCTTTTTACATCAAATTCAAGATTCTGTAAGTCTATTTGTTACATGCATACAAGAACTATTAGTCTCCAAACTATTATTTACTAATCTTTCCTCAGTAAAACACACTGAAGCAAAATTAAGCATTGAAAATGTTGACCAACCCCTTATCTGAACTCACTAAATTTTCATCAATTTTTAATTGGACCAAATTGTCCTATCTTACTTTTAAATTTATAAAAGCTAAACTTCTTCAGGCTTCCTTTATTACTATTCCTTGCTAATAAAATATCTGCCTCCTCTTGTGCTTTCTTATTGATTGGTTAAGTTCATTTCTATTCTATATAGCCTTGTTTAGAAAGAGAAATAATGTGATCTTTCCAAGAAAGATCACGAGAAAAAGAAATACCAATAACAGTAAGGGCAGTAAAAAGATTTTAGTTGTGTGTATTCAAAGTTGATGTTATAATTATGTGCAATATTATGTTGATTAGGAAGACGAAGAGCTTTTTCTGAGGCATTGATAAACAACTATGTTATCTATGCCACAATTTTAATTCGAGAAAGATCAAAGGCTTCTTGCTCCAAGGTCATCCTCCAAGTGTCGGTTAATTTTTGCTGTTGGTGGAAAATCTTTCAAAATAAAACTAATTAAAGGAATGGAGTAGTCGGCATAGGAAGTGGATAGGTGACGATGTGGTAGAGAGATCATTATAAAAGTATAAGAAATATGTCGGTAATAACAAGATAATATTTATAGATTTAAAGGATGAACGATGGCCCTCTTAAACAGCTGCTATATCAGGACGAAAAGGGGTAGATACCAAAAGAGGGAAGTTAGAAATCAAGGCTTTGCGTCGA
>JABUQX010080705.1:5000-10000 GCA_015478945.1 Trachelipus rathkii
TCGCATGATTTCTTGCAAAGTATATTCGTCTCCTGAAAGCAGGAGAGATCGCTCTAAAGAGCTGCACATGTGCTTCAACTGCTTAAGCATAAAGCATTTTCTAATAAATGTCCTGCCAAAAGGTATGGACCTAGTCATTCAGGCGGCAAATGTGGTCAAAAACTCCACATAACAGCTCTATGCTTTCAAAATAGTCGAATCGTGTCCGGTGGCTTTTCAGAAGATATTCGTCCGTCAACATCAGTCGCTGATGGCTCTTCAAATAATATCTGTATAAATACAGGCGTAGCCTCATACGTGGGTTAAAATATTCAGCTCACTTTCTTCCTTAACTTCAAGAAGGGCAATAAAATAGTCGCTGTACGTGTGCTACTTGACTTAGATAATCAGTCCACGTATTTTCATAGGAGCATTCTTAAAAAAATTGGAAGTCAATGAAAATAGTTTCCTATTCATCAGAATTCCATAAAAACATTTTTGGGAATGGAATTGAGATCCTTGCGGTCTTTAAATTTAGAGATGGGCATATGTTGTAGACATCGATCCTGAATTAGATATCAGTTTATATGTAAAAGGCCTAACGGAGGCTATGAAAAATATTAGTGGCAGATAGTCACTATCAAAATAATCATGTTGACCGGGTTTCAAATATTCATGGGCTGCTGGGCATCGATGCTCTTCATTTATTAAAGCATTTTTAGACAGTAAAATGTATTCGGGGCAGTGCCCTAGAAACTTGTCATGGGCACGTGCCTTTCGGGCCTGTAACACCTTTTTTGACATCTTCCCAAAATGAAATAATGATGCAAATGAAATAATAATAATTCTTTGCCGAAAACTGTCAAAAAATCATGACAGAATTCAGAGGTCCCCATACCGTCAAATATTCAAAAATCCGTCAGAAGCGTCCCTGAATATATAATCAATCTTGAGGTGGAGCCGGTGTCTTCGTACTTCGACCCGCTCTTACATACTCACACCAAGTCTGATTTGGACTTGGGCCTGGAAAATATCTATAAATTAGAGTCTCTGGGTATCAATAAGGAGCGGGACCAAGGTTACATTGACGAATTATTGTTCAGGAGATTCCACGAAGGGATAGAGTTCCGGGACGGAGGGTACCACTTGGAACTTCCGTGGTTTCAAGATATTCTTGAGCAGGTTCCATCAAATCATCACGTTGCTATTGTCACGATACAGCAAGTCAAAAGGCAGTTGACTGCTCAAGGCTTGTTTGACAAGTATGGGGAAATATTCAAAGAATATATAAGAGAATGTATTATAGATGCTGTGAAGGTGCGTCCGAAAGATTATCATAAATTAGTCTGGATACCCCACAGACCTATAATTAATCAAACAGGACCTTCAAATGACGACAATAATTCGTCCCGTCTTTAATTTCAGCCTGAAAATAGATTGCAATCCTTCACTTAATCAAGCATCATATCCAGGGGTAGATTTAATCGCTTCCCTATTTAAATTGTTACTGTCCTTCAGATCAAACAAATTTATCTCTATGGCGGATTTTCGAAGGCCTTCCTCCAGATCATATTAAAGTTGGAAGAGGACAGAAATCGCTTCTTCTTTTTCTGGGAGACTGATGGTGAGTTACTCACTTACCGTTATGCCACCATCATCTTTGGGTTGGCGTTCAGCCTCTACGTTTTAGGGGCTGTGATACAACATCACGCCAAAAAATAATATCCTGATCTCTGTACCTCTCTTCTTCAAAACAATCTGTACGTTGACAATTTTCTGTACACTTCATCGTCTGTCAACGAACTTCAAGATATTTTTCAAAAGGTCACCTGACGTATGAGTGAGGGGGCCACAACTTGTGCTCTTGGAACTCCAATTGTCCGGAGCTGAAAGAAATATTCAAGAAAGAGGGGAAACTTGCAGCTCATCAAAGTGATGGAGAAAGAGTTTTGGATTATTTGTATAACATCGTTCAAGATAGTCTGAGTCTTAGTGACTTTTCATTAAATATTGTCTCTACAAAGAGATAGCTACTGTCGGAGATTTCAAAAGTATTCGATCCTCTATGCCTTTACCTCCCCGTCACCGTTCAAGGCCGTCTTCTTATGAAAAAAAATTGTGAGGTGGACATGGGATGGGATGATATAATCGCTCCCGAAAACAAAAATTCATTGGAGAAGTTGAGCAACAACCTCAACTCCTCTCTAAAAGGGGTCTCTTTTAGGAGATCTTCATTTGAGTCAAGTGACTCCGATTTAAGAACTCACATATTCTGCGATGCCAGAACTGTTGCTTATGGCTTCGTGGTGTATGTCTCTTCTGAGATAGAAGGTCTAAATCTTCTTTGGTCGAAGGGAAAAGTCGCTCCTGCAAAAGGAAGAACACTTCCCTATTTGGAATTGTTGTCTGTGTTTTTAGCACCAAAGCGCTTACCACAAATGTTGAGTGGACCGTCGGGTGTCAAGTTCAAGGAATTGATCATATTCTCAGGCTCACAGATAACTCTTCATTGGATCCAAAATAGGATCTTGAAAGTCAAGCAAATATTCGTGAAGAACCATGTGCAAGATATTCTCACCATGAGCTCTTCGCTTCAAGAGAAATATTCTTTAAGTCCCAAATTTCTCTATGTCAAAACAGAAGATACTCCAGCGGACCTTCTGACCAGAGGGATTTCTTCCAAAGAGTTCCAAATGAACATGTCCTTTTGGACTAAAGGGCCAAAATGGCTGTCTTTAAATAGTATTTACTGGCCATCGGCTGAGCTGGAAACAGTATCTCTAGTTTTTTGCTGTTGTTCAAGGTGACAATGAACCTCTTGCAGTGGATTTGTTCAAATATTCAAATTTGCACACTCTGCATAGAGTAGTTGCTTTATTGTTCCAGTTTGTAGCCTTTTTAAGGGTTGTGACAGAAAATCATGATTTTAAAACACGTCTGTAATGACAATGTAGAAAAAATCGTTCTCCATATAGCTTCAATTTCTAGAAGAGATCAAAAATAATCCTTCGTTCACTGGCCAAGTTCTGGACTTAGTAAATAATCTGAACTTGTTCTTGGATGAAAATAATCTCATCAGGAACAAGGGTCGCTTGTCAAGATGAAATTATTACAATTATGATATAATTAATCATATCTTGCTCTCAAAAAGTCACCACCTCTCTCAATTAATCATGAGAGAGGCTCACAATAAGTGTAAGCATCTGGGCATACAAGTCACTCTTACAAATATTCGGCTCCAAGGCTTTTGGGTAACATCAGCGCTTACTTCTATCAAGAATGTTTTGCAGGAATGCATAGTCTGCAAAAAAGTTTAATAATTTTGCTTTTCGGTACCCGCGGTTCACCAATTATTCAAAAGACTAGGCGAAATTATTCAGGCCTTTTAAACACTTAGGTGTTGAGCTGTTGACTACACAAAACATTGGTGGGTCAGAGTCAAGGGCTCTGGTCCAGCCCAAAAAAATGTTCATTATCACTTACACCTATCTAAATGCTCGTGCGGTCTATTTATAGATGACATGTCATCCAGATCATTTATTCAGTCGTTTCAGCGATTTGTTATTCGTTTCGGAGTGCCTGATTGTATCCATAGTGGCAACGCGCGCTCCTTCAATCAAGGTACCTACTTTTTAGGAACTTTCCTCTTGTCAGAGAATGGCTGTAAGTTTTGAGAAAAAATCAGATTTCGTATAAGCGAATTCCTCTTTATAACCCGTGGGTGGAAAGCCAGCGGGAACGGTTAATACGTGTGGTGAAGGATTGTCAATTTAAGACAATCGGACGTTCCTCGTTCATACACTTATTACGATTCTGTCCGATATTGCTGACGCAATTAATTCACGTTCTCTCACTTACACCACCAGTTCAAATGAAATATTACCACTCACCTGCAACGATTTCATCACACTTTTATCAACAACCGCCGTGGCTTTAACCAGAGCCGGATCAAATAATCATTTCTGGAAGTCAACTTCGGCTCAGAAAGAGCTAATGAAGTCTGTCAAAATATTCTTCAGAAAAATTCGAAGAATTTCGTACCAGGTAGTACAACGAGTACCTTCTTAGTCTAAGAGAGACTGGAAGAGATCTCTACCAGGTCAACTGGAATAATTTAACCAAAAGGATGACGTTATTCTTATCAAAACTCCAGTGAAAGAACTTCCTTACCGGCAAATGAGAATGGTCATTGACCTTATAAACATTGACGAAAACAAGGTCAGATCGGCGTATGTCAGGACTCCTGGGCAGGGTTGGTGATTATTTTGATTTTTTTTTTTTTTTAGAAAAAAATCAATTTTTTATTTTTTTTATTTTTTATTTTTTTATTTTTTCAGATTCGTGACGTCACGCGAATTATAATTTGCAAACGAACTTTTTTTTAAGTTCGATATAGTATTATTTTTTAAGTGATTTATTCATTCCATATAAATCAAAAAATGGAAAATCAGGAAGGGTAAGTAACTCTGAAATAAAAAAAAAATGGTTATGCTAAATTTAACTTTGGTTAGCTATAAACATTCAAAAAATTGAACCTAGGCGCTGCAGCTGGGAGATGGTCTATCGAGACTCGCATTCAATTAAAATATATTAAAAACTTCATAATATATATTGTTTTACTTTAATTTTTTATTTCTATTGAATTTAAATCACTTAAATATATATAATATATATATATATATATATATATATATATATATATATATATATATATATATATATATATATATATATATATATATATATATATATATATATATATATATATATATATATATATATATAAATAATAAAAAAATAAAAATCATAATTTTTTTATATAAAAAAATCAAATAAAAAAATCAGTTGATTTTTTTCATTTGATTTTTTTCGAGCCCTCCTTGCTCCAGGGGGACAGGTCAGCTTGCACCCAGTCAAGTATCTGTATCCCCTGGAGCTTTCTTTGACCCACAGTGGTTCAACACCTTCATCGTCAAACACAGTCCTTGTCCTCCCGGCAAATTTATTATTAAATATTCCTG
>JABUQX010080705.1:15000-35000 GCA_015478945.1 Trachelipus rathkii
ACCCACACACATTCAAAATCATCTCTTCACTATCTGGGGCCAATGTAAATATGCAAATTTATTTCTCCAAAAAGTATTCCTCCACATTCTCCTAACATTCACCATTCATTCAGTTACGAAAGCAAACTACAATATCATTCTATTTTTCATCCTTTTTCTAATATGCAAGTATCTCACTCGCTTATTCTCAAATCTTTAACCTTTTGCTCTTCATCCAAAAGAGCTTCTAATCCTCTTGCTCAATAATAACCCATCTCAATACCTTCCCTTTAGAGGACCACATATCCCGCTGAATTTCAATGAGGTTGTGCCCTTTACATCATTTTCCATCCCTAACAATAATGCACGAAGTGATTTAAGGTCTTTGCCTTTTTCCTCCTCTTTGATTTATAATTCCAAAAACCTTTCTTTAGAAACCATCAGATCACATTTAAATGGCTTTAAAAGAGCTACACTTCAAACCATGGGCCTCTTAATCGTTTACTAAATTTAAACCGATTGCATTAAGCACACTTCCGGCCAAGATCATATGACACAAAATGACAACTTTTCCTCTGAAGGCATGAATACGTAAAAACGCAAGTTAGCAAAAACTAGTCCTATCTACAGGACACCTCCCAACTATAGAAATGAATGAAATGATAGTCACAAGAGATTTTAAATCTCCATCAGCGGATTCAAACATTGGACTCCCGCGTCTCGAAGATGATCTGTTAACAATAATAAAAAGGATGCCTAACCCTATGATCCATCCTTATCGTTTCCACCAGAAAAGAAAACGCTTCAAGCGTAGTCAAAATGGTTTAAAGCAAGTTAAACTGGTCCCGGTTTTTCATTCCCAATATGATTGCTGTGAGAGTACTCAACTTAGGTCTCTCCTGGCCCCACACTTTTCCTCTGAAAGCTCAATTCTAAACGCAGAAGCATCTATCTTTCCCCCCTGTCGAAGAATAGCTTGCGTGTGAATGAGTACTTCCAAACACTCTGAGAGCGAAGAGTCTAATCTCAACCCCTTAAATCTATAAGTTACCACGCCTCACGGAGCCGCCATACTAAAAGATCATCACGAATCCTGAGCAATGCCATTTTCTAAGAAACTTCCAGACCCTATTTCTGACATAGAATAACCAACCGGGGGAATGTGTATGAACGTCTTCGTTCCTTTGACCTGATTTCCGGATCCATCTCTATCGGTGCCACCACTGACTTAGTACTTTTTCAAACTGGTTCTGAAAGCGCAGGGTATCAGACCATGTCTGAAATTACAAGTTTACTATATGTCTGCATTAGAGGTTATATATTACACATATATAAGCAACTGATTTGCGAAAAGCTATCACCAAACTCTGGTGCGAGGCTGCAAACTTTGTAGACTTCTGTTAATTTTCCCACCTGGTTCGGGTGCTTCCCCCTATATATTAAAAAACATATGTATATATATATATTATATATATATATATATATATTATATGACTATATATATATATATATATATATTATAATGCCTTACATATAAAAAATAATATATTATAAATATAAGAAACTATTATGTATGAGAATAAATAATATCTATTGAGTATGTATATATATGTATAGAAACTAATATATATCTATATATTATATATAGTATATATTATATATATATATATATATATAAATAAAATTATTAGACTATAGAATTTGAAAAAGTAAGCACGTGTAAACAAGCAATTCTTGGCAAAATTTCAATTAAGGAAAGTTCTTGCCAAGATGTTTGAAATTCCAGATTTTAATATATCTAGCTACAATAATTTGTTATGGACAAAAACTTATATTCAACTGACATTTGTGATTATAAATAAACTTGTTTCATTCTATTTTTATTACTTTTTTTTATTTATTCAATTATTTTTATTAACACCTACGTTTTTAATTAATTATTATTTTCATTGTTATTATATTATTTCTATTATTATTTATTATTATTATTATTATTATTATTATTATGATTAATTATTATTATTAGTGCAATAAATAGCATTATTATTATTATTATTTTTATTTTTATAATAGATTTTTAAATTATTTATTATTATTGTTATAGTCATTGCTATTCATTATTATTATTGTTATTGTATTATTATTATTATTATTATTATTATTATTATTTATTATTATTATTATTATATTTATTTATGTATTTAATTATTCATTATTATTATTTATCCTATCAATTATTAAGTATCTAAATTATTCTGATGAACATTAAGATAGTATTATTATATTCAAAATTTAGTTCACAATTATTATTATTATTAATCCATTAATTAATATCATTATTATTTGGTTATAATTCGAGTTAAATTATTATGTATTCTATATATATATATATATACTTAATTATTATCTCATTACCAACTTATTATTTAATTATTATTATCTAGTTTATTTACTTATTCATGCATACATAATGTCTAATTCTTAATTATATTAATTAATTTAATTTATATTCTTATTATTAATATTTATTATTATTAATTATTTATTATTATTATTTATTATTATTATTATTTTATTATTTATTATTATTATATAATATTTATATTATTGAGATTTAATTATTATTATTATTATTATTATGTGTTGTTCTTCAATGTAATGTGTTGTTGTGTTTATTCGAGAACGCTAATCTTCGAGAGGATAATCGTTTGAAGAAGGACTCACACCTGGAGAAGTTGATCGCGTCTTAACTCATCGTGAAGGCAGGGTCCTAATATTTGAGCCAGTAGCACCCCATTTTAAAGCCCCTACCTAAAAATTCAACATAAAATTTCTGAATTAAAATATATAAATCAATTTATTAAATGGGAAATAGAACGTGTAGCTTTTTCTGAATTCTAAAACGTCGTTTCGGGTGTTTTTTTTCTGTGTCCTGTAGTAATTTTTTTCAAGATTTTTCATTTTTGCACAAAATCTTGTTTTCCACAGGTATTTTCTTCATCAAAACTGTCTACAATCTATTTTTCACCCAAAATGACCTTCAAACTTGAAACATACATAGATTGAATGGTCTATTACCTAGAGAAGTTATGAAATATCGTTTTTTTGACTTTTTGAGATATGTGCTCAGCAATGTCAAAAGTAGTAGGTAAGTAAGGGATTCCCGTTATAATAGTGATTGGTCATTTGTCAGAGCAGATACGGGGTTTTTTACCTCGCCCAACTGCCACACCTTTTACTCTGAGCTCGATTTGTTACCTGCCCCCGCTTGATGCCTCTTTTTGTGAGCCCACCCTCCTCTTGACCTTTTTTGGCCTTTTGACCACAAATCTCTTTTAGTTCCTTTTACCTTTCTCTTGGAATCTTAATTGACCTTTTTTTGAAGAACAATCCTCATAAATATTTAGAGAAACCCTAATTTTTTGAGAACCTAATTTTATTTTTTGAGAACCTAATTTTTTGGCAACCCTAATTTTTTATGCAACCCTTCGAAGAAGGGTTGCGCCAAACGTTGTCCGTCAGCAACCGTTGTACGTACCCCACCCTAATATTTTCGACCCAACCCTTTGGTCTTCCAGTGGGCAATTTTGAGAACCCACGGTAATTTTTGACTACCCTTTAGGGGCTTAGCCCCCCTTTTTGATGTCTTATACTTGTTTTTGACTACATGATAATTTCGGCCTTATCACTTAGCCATAATACCATGGGTCATTTTATTTGCCCACGGTAATTTTTGGCTAACCCTTTAGGGGCTTAGCCGTTTTTTGATGTCTTTACCTGTTTTGAACGCATGATATTTCGGCCTTACCTATGCCATTAAACATGGGTCACTTTTATTTTGGCCCGTAATTTTTGGCTACCCTTTTAGGGGCTTAGCCCGTTTTTGATGTTTTAACCTTGTTTGTAAACCATGATTTTATTTGGCCTTAACCTTGCCATATACTATGGGTCATTTTGGCCCATCGGTAATTTGCTGCCCTTTATAAGGGGGCTTAGCCCTTTTTGAGTCTTAACCTTGTAATTGACCAATGATATTTCGGCAATGACCTTTAGTGCACCATAATAATACTGGGTCAATTTTGGGCCCACGGCCAATTTTTGGCCCACTCGTGTCCCACCCGTCTCAACATATTTCTGAGTTCACTAACTTGTGCGCCGCAAACCCTATTAAAGCTAATTAGTTTTTTTTTTTTATGTAGGGGGAGTTATCTATTCTATGAGTATAAGATGAGTGCCAGGTGAGTGCCAGTGATGCAAGATTAGAGTGCCAATGTAATTGCCTAAGATAAGTGCCAATGAGTGCTCCAATAGTGGCCAAATGAGTGTCAAGTTGAGTGCTACAATAGTGCCTATATACTATAGAAGTGAAAGTGCCACATAGTGGCCAACTTGAGTGCCACTTTTTTCAAGCCTTTTCTAGCCTCTCCTGAAGTCACCTAGAATAGCCCTAAATGGGTGTCTACCCTAACTAGGTAAATTTAAAGGTATTAGAGGAATCGATTGGGTGTATTTAACATACTGCTAGAATGCTTCCTACTATAGTTTTGAGTCTTTATTCTAAACACTTTATACACATAAGATTGTACACTATAACACACATAACACTATGACGACTTAACACACATTATCACTTATGGACAGCTTAATACATAACACTAGGTACACTTATATAAGCACTTACACTCACCCATTAAGATCATACTTACAAACTTACACTCACTAATAACATTTGTATTTTGCGCCTAAACTTGATGCCTCAACTTTGATTGAGCCGATCATACAATAAATGGCATCAGCATTGATTAGGCACATTAAATATAAACTTTTAAGAAGGTACTCATCTTTGATGACTCTAACTCTTTGAGCCGTCATCTTGAATACCATACTATATATAATCTTGATAAGATTCATGACTTCTTGAGGTGGCTCTATCTTCTTTATCTATAGCCTCTGTAGATTTGACGGCATTCAGTCTTAAGAGCTCTGCCCTTCACCAGATGGTGATATACATAGCCACGAATAACGCATGAATCCTCAATTGTGCGTTTTTGTGCATTCCGCGTGAAGCTCGAAACTCACCGAGCCGCCGTATATATATACCGCACTATACTATATATATAGCCGTACATGAGTAGTGCGGCGCCTACCTCAGCCGCGTTTCCGTCCGCGCGTCCCTATAGCGCCGCCGCGTTGCCAGCTCGTACATGGGCAATATATTATCCGCGTTCACCGGCCCTAGCACGCGTGCGACCTAAGCTAGGCCGCAATTTATCTACGCGTTCCCTATCCCGCCCTGCTCGAGTACGGGGGGTGCCCGCAGTAAGCTGACAATATTCCCCTTATGCGCAAGAGAATAATGGAAAAATTATATATTTTACTATGAGCCATTCAGGTGGTGAGTGGTGGTGTTTGTGGATGTTGTTACATATTCATACTTATAAACATATAATTTTTATTAACATTATTATTTTACTTATAATATCTTTTTACTTAATAACTAATTTTTAATTTATAAATTTTTAAAAATTGTATGTAAGAATAAAAAATCCAGAGTGATCTGATATATATTTAACATTTATTTTAACTAACAATTCTTAATACGAATTTATATTAATAAAACATTACACATTACATTATTAACACTTAAAGCAGTAAATAGTTCAGTAAATCAATAGAGGTGTACCGTAACACTCTAAGGTGAATTTAAGTATGCTTATTTGAGTTTATTACTGCTATAAATATAACTGCTTTAAACTCATGTTTTACTGCTTCTGTATTAACTCATATGTTTTACTGCTATTTAACTACTCACTAACTCCACATTACATTACATACACTTAAAAGCAAGTAAATCAGGAAATCAATAGAGGTGTTAACTCATATTAACACCTAAGGGATTTAGTATGTCATTTTGTTTTTAACTTAGCTTTACTGCTTTTAACTTTCTGCTTATATACTAGCTTTAACTATCACTTTATATATGCTATTACTGCTTTAACTCTCCCATTAGTTTAACTTGCTTTATCGTCTAACAATATAAATGTTAGAAATTCCCAACGAGAGCGAGGTAAATCGCTTGAAACAGCCAGTAAATCAGTAAATCGATAGAGGTTTACCTAACCCCTAAGGAGTAGGATGCTTCTTTTGTTTGTACTGCTGGTTATAGACTGGCTGTTAAAACTTGGCTTTCTTTCTGCTTTATGGTACTCATGCTTTTGGGGCCCTTTTTCAGATATCCCTCGACTGGAAATCGGAATCGCTCTGCTTTACTGGCTTAAACTTCCTGCTTTATACATCTGGTTTCAACTTTCTGCTTTTTACTGAAAAATCTTGGAATCGGGTTTACCTTCGCCATCACGGGCTTGTAATCTTAATTCTGGTGGACTTTTTAAATACTTAGGCTTATTCACGTTTCGTTTTATAAAAATATACTGTTTTTAAATAAACTTATCTGCTTTATATTAGATTATATTAATACATTTCTGGTCTATTAACCGCTTTAATAACTCATATATTTTAATTATATTATACATTATGTTTTTTTTTTGTTTTAAATACTTTTTATATTTATATTTTATTAATTATTTTTATTTATTTTTAATTATATTTATATATTAATTATTTTTATATTAATTATTTATATATTAATTTTTATTATGATACTTAGTGCTACGTATTTGTGAGCTCTTATTAGCATTTTTTAAGAACAGTAACACATATACACAACACACACATATAACACATTATATATATACACATATATAATATATATAATAGATATACTAATATACACTCACACTATACACACACACACATACACACCAAACACATTCACACACAATTACACACACACACAACACTTACACTTATACACATTCACACTATGAACTTATACACACATTCACTATGACACTTACATTTACCCATAGACACTTACATTTACACTTACACACACACACACCCAGAATTACTTACACTCACACACCAGGTTTACTTACCACACACAGATTTACTTACACTAACACAGATTTACTTACACTCACACACAGATTTACTTACACTCAACACAGATTTACTTGCACTCACACACACAGATTTAACCTTACACAACACAGATTTACTTACACAAACAGATTTACTTACACTCACCACACAGATTTCAACTTACACACACACACACACCCACAACACACGCACACTCACTTACACATATAACGTATAATTTATTAAAAACTTTTTATGTTTTAATTAAAACACGTAAATTTATATTACTCCATTCAAATATAACTAAAAATTATTTTTCCAAAGTTTCTTAAAACTTCTATAATAAATCAATCATTATCCTTTGAACAAAGAATTTATTATTAACTGTTAATACTTTTTGTTTTTATAAATTTTTACAACTATCACGTTTGAAAAGCATAACTTTTTAACTAAAATTTTTGGTTCTACCTCTTAGAGCAGATATTCTTCGTATTTTAAGGCAATAAATCAGTAAATCGTAAGGTCAGCCCCTACACCCCCTCTAACAGCCGAGCTATGCCACGTTCTTGTTCTATTGACTTACTGCTGTACATCATCTTTAGCCATGTAATAAGTCATAAAATACAAAATAAGTTATTCTCTGCTTAAAATAACAGTTATTTTAATTAAAATCTTTCCTAAGTTCTTATTTACAAAATAACATTATTCCCACTTCATTTATATTATTCGCATCGATGTTAACTAAAAAATTCAAAGTTTTTTTTTTAAATTCGGATTTTCTTTATTATTATTATTATTATTATTATTATTATTATTATTATTATTATATTATATTATTTATTATTGATTATTAAATTTATTATTTATTATTATCTATTTCATTGACAATCCATCACGAGAAAACACACAAACCCGCACTCCTTACAGATACGAAACTGACCTCGTCTCTGTAAAATGTGTTGAAATACCTACTTTAGGCATATAATTTAGGATAATCCTTTTTGGTAACCCGGGGCGTTTTAGGCCTAATTCCAGGTCAAAATACATTTCAAACTGACCTTGTTTCTGTAAAATGTTGGTGCATACTACGTTAGGCCTAAATTTGGCCTAAATTTAGGATAACAAGCCTTTTTGTATCCCATGCTGATTTAAGCCTAATATCAGGTCAAAAAGTAATTCCAGTAGAACAAGATCATGTTATTATTATTTTTTTATAAATATATTCTTCAAACTGTTGAAACATGCTGGATCGGTTAGATCCTTTAAGCAGGTAAGATGGAAATGTAATGTTTTCCCTACTTGTGATTGGTCGGAGTAATCCTTATCTCTATATGACCTCGTGTGATTGGTCGAGAATTATTTTTAATCGTTTTTGAAAATTAAAACGTTGTTCTTTACAAAACTTGTAATTTGAGCAGGTGTGTTTTTATTATTTTTAGACCTATTAGCAGGTGTCGGTGTGTTTATTATCTTTAGACCCCTAAACTCTATAATTATAAAAATTCATAGTATTTTAGAGCGTTAAGTATACACGGTGCCGATACAAGTAATTATTACTTAGATTTGTAATTAAAAGTGTTTTAATTTTTACTATGATGTATATATAATATTTAATAATAAATACTTCATGAGGAAATAATTTATTAATTTCACTAGAATAGATAATAATAAATTCACTAGATTTATAGTAGAATACGTGAAGCAAAACGCAAGACGCCCGCAAGCGCGACCCGGTGCGGAACCGACGCAGGGACCCGCCGGCGTAATATTACTACGCGGTCCCGAAAAAAATATGGGCGTTGTATTTCAAAGTGGTAAGTATGGCATACATCCTAAAGGATGATATCTTTTGGACACCGGGCCCCATTCCAGTTTAATGTAATATATATTAGCTGTTGTACTGTAATCAAGGCATATTTTAACGAATTTTATAACATATTTAAACGCATTAGTTTATTATAAATTCCTGGTATATCAGTGTTTATTAAAAACGAACAGTTAGATATTTCATTGATGGTTACCGATGCATACACCAGCTGATTATAGAGAGGTATGAACCTTACATACTTCAATGTAATTTTGAAGTATAATGATATAGATACCTAAAATACTGGAAATCCATATAGAGAAATTACGGTTTGTACATGGAGGGGAAGTTTATTTATGCAATGTTACATAACACATGTGTATTTAAATAATTAAATAGTAATTAAATGTAAATAATATTTTAGATCTTAAGGTTGATGAATAACTTATACATTGAGAAGATTAAAACCGTAAAAGACATATGTGCCTTGAAACGGTGAGTGGAACTGAGGTATAACTTCTATAACATTATAAATCTACGTCGTAATATAGGTTGTAACTTTAAGGCATATAAAACCTTGTTTTACATTCCTTAAATTAATAAGATCTTAAAGGCATACCACAAAGAGGAACATGGCCTACGTCACAGCCGGAGTATTTGTTCTATTTTCCTCAAGGAATTATAAAATTATAACTTTAGGATAAATAAAACAAACTGCTTTTCTACAAAACAAAAATGTTCTTTTCAAAACTAAATGTTCAAGAAACTTTTCCAGTGAAATGGTATTTTCTATATAATAAAATTAAAAATGTTCAAGTAAGAAATAAAATGAACGATTCAAATATAGAAAAAGGTATATTTGAAAATACAAAAAACAAAAAGGATGTAATGAAAGTTTACAACGGCGTATCATAAAGAAATATTTTCGCGACCTTTTATTGTCGATTATGTAATATTACGATCCCGTGATGCGACGCGGTATCATTATATTAAAGCGTCTGGTTCCTGCACGACGGGTCGCGCTGGCGGGCGCTCTTGCGTTTTGCTTCTACGTGATCTACTATAAACCTAGTGAATTAATTATTATCCATTCTAGTGAAATTGAAATTAATAATTATTCCCCAATGTAAGTATTTATTATAAATAATTAATTATAACACTTAGTAAAAAATAAAAACACTTTTAAATACAAAATCAGTATAACTAATGGTTTGCGCACCGCTTACAGCTAAAATGACTATGATTTTAAAAAATGAGATCTTGGGGTCACCTAAAGACGTTTAATATAATAAAGCACACACATCGCTCAATACAAGCAGTTTTAAAGAACAACGTTAATTTTCACAAAGTATACGGACTAAATAAAAAAGAATTCTCACCAAAATCACATCAACTATGGTAGCAATATAGTATGAATTAATTAGGGATATTATAGACTCCGACCAATCACAAGTAATGAAAACATTTCCTTTTCTTACCTGCTTAAAGGATGTTACCGATCCAGCATGTTTCAGTTTGAAATATATTTTTAAAATAAAAATAATAAACAATGTTCTTGTCTATCCTGGAATTACCCTTGACGCAGAATAATTAGGTTCATTTTAAAAGACATAGGGATAATCAACAAAACGGCTTAATCACTAGTAATTTCCGGCGCTAAATTTAGCCTTATATCGGTTAAGTCCTAATTGCACAAAAAAAACACCACTATTATTAACAAGAAAAAAAGCTCAGTTAAAATGTATATGATCCCATAAGAATTATTGAACCTAAGACTGTAATATTGTCCAAAAATCGCCCCGGGGTTACAAAAAGGAATTAATCCTCATAAAATTTAGAGCCTAAAAAGTCGAGATTTATTTCAACTACAATTATGTAACAGAAAGTGAGGTCAAGTCTGCGTAAGTTTTGTAATGGAGTAGTCGGTTGTTTGTGTTTTCCTACGTGATTGGACCTTTTTACAATACTTTTATGTTACATAGGCACATATATATAATAATAATAAATTAATATATATATTAAAATAATATTAATTAATAATAATAAATATAAATAATAATATAATAATAATAATCAATAAGAATAATTTCTTCGCCAGGAACGCCTTTAGAGTTTAATAAAACAGTTTGAAGATATTTTGTTTAGTGTTAACTCTCTAAAGGAGCGATTATAATTATCGAGAAATGTAACAGTGATAATTGTCTATTTGTTAGAATAAAGTAGCACTAATAGAAAGGATTTTAATAAAAGTACATGTTAATGTCAATAGCCTGTGTGTAGAGGAAGTTGATGACTTGATTTTGTTACTCGTTGAGTGATTATTTTTAATTTATGCGTAGAACTTATGAACACAGACTTTCCGATAATGGCCTGAATAATATGGATTAGTACCAGTAAGGTTATCAATAGAATAAGATCGGTTCAAAAATCTTTTTATTAACGTATAAATGTAAGGGTTGGTGCTTAGGGGGCGGACCTTAACTTGATTTACTTGATTATTGCTTTAAGGTACGTAAAATATATGTTTTAATTAAAATTTCATAAAATTTAGTAAAAGTTATTTTAAAAACGGTGAAATAGTTTACAAATTTATAACAAAAGTATTAACAGTTAATAAAAAATTTCTTTGTTCAAAGATAATTGATTGATTTATTATAGAGTTTTAGAAAGCTTTGAAAATTTTTTAGTTATAATTGAATGAGTAATATAAAGGTACGTGTTTAATTAAAATATCATAAAAAGTTTTTCAAACTAAATTATACGTATATGTGTAAGTGGAGTGTGCGTGTGTGTGGGTGTGTGTGGTGTGTGTGGTGTAAGTAATCTGTGTGTGAGAAGTAAATCTGTGTGTGTAAGTAAATCTGTGTGTGTAAGTAAATCCTGTGTGTGAGTGCAAGTAAATCTCTTTGTGTGTGAGTGTAAGTAATCTGTGTGTGGAGTGTAAGTAAATCTGGTGTAGGTGTTCAAGTTAGGGTGTGTAGTATAACCCTGAGTTGTGAGTGTAAGTAATTCTGCGTGTGTAAGTAAATTGTAATGTATAGTGTCTATGGGTAATGTAAGGGTTCATAGTGAATGTGTGTATAAGTTATAGTGAATGTGTGTTGGTTTGTGTGTGTGTTGTGTGTGTTGTGTGTGTTGTGTGAGTGTAAGTAATCTGTGTGTGTGTGTGTAAGTGTTAATGTAAGTGTCCTATGGGTAAATGTGTAGTGTTCATAATGATATGTGTGTATAAGTGTTATAGTGAATGTGTGTTAGGTGTGTGTGTTGTGGTGTGTGTGTGTGTGTGTGTGTGTGTGTGTTGTTATGTGTGTTCTAAATAATAATAACAATACGGATAATAAATATAAACTAGTATACTTCGCTAATAAAAATAAAAAATAAAATAATAAAAATAATTAATAATAATAAAAATAAAATAAATAATAATAAATAAATAAAAAAGTATTAAAAACAATAAAAAACATAATGTTATAAAATATATGAGTTAAAGCAGTACAGCAGAAAGTTAAAATCAGTAAAGCAGGAAAGTTAAAAACATAAAACAGAAAGTTAAGAGGCAGTAAAGCAGAAAGTTAAAAGAGGCCGTAACAGCAGAAAGCTTAGAAGGCAGCAAAAGGCAGAAGTTTAAAGCAGGTAGGAGAGTGAGTTTAAAAGCAGTGGTAAAGCAAGAAAGTTAAAGCAGTTAAGAGCAGTACAAAACTAAAAGCATACTACATCCTTAGTGTTAGGTAACACCCGCTGTGTGTTCTCTATTGATTTGACTGATTTAACTTGCTGTGTAAGGTATGTAATGTTAATTAAATAGTTGAGTTAAAAAGCCGTAAAACTACATGGGAGGTGTTAAAGCAGGTAATAGTGTCAGTTGGTTACAGCAGGTAAAGCGAGAAAGTAAAGCAGTAAAGGCAGTAAAACAAAACATTACTAATCGCCTTAGTGTTAGGGTGACACACCTCTTATGATTTATGATTTACTGCTTTAAGGTATGAATGTTAATAAAAACATGGAGTTAAAGCAGTAAAACATATGGGTTTAAAGCAGTAAAACAGTGAGTTATAAGCCAGTAATGAGGCAGTAAAACAAAAGCATACAAATCCCTTAGGTGTTAGGTAACCCTCTATTGATTTACTGATTTACTGCTTTATAGTATGTAAATTTTAGTGTTTTTAATAAATTTCGTAGAATTGTAGTAAAATAATGTTTATATATCAACGAACCTCTGGATTTTTTCTCTTACGATATCTATTTTTTAAAACATTTATGAAATTAAATAAGTCTTAAGTAAAAAGTATTAAGTAAGAAAATGTATTGTAATAAAAAGTTTAAGTAGTTTGAAAGTGTGTATGGAGTGAATGGGTAGATGGGCTCATTAGTAAATATATATTTTCATTCGCGCGGGAATATTGCGCCTGCGGGCGCCCGCGGCGGTCGGGAACGCGGAAATATTGCGCCTGCGGCGCACGCGGCGGTCGGAACGCGAAATATTGCGCCTGCGGGGCGCAACGGCGGCGGCGGGAAGCGCGGACGGGAACGGCGGCGGGCGCACCCTGCGGGTTGCGGGTTCGTGGACTCACCGGAGAGATCATGCTGGCGTCCTGGTGGGGCAGCTTATGACTTATGAGTTGTGACAAAAGAATGAGCCATTCAAAGTTGAGATCATCAATATAGAGTGTGGTATGCGAAAGAAGGTGACGGCGTTAGTGGCAAAGTATTGAGTCATTATGGATGAAGCTTCAACCGTTGAGGCAGTGTGTCAAGGCTGCTGAGGATTATTTATGTTTGGATGTGGGTTGTGGTTTTGTTCTATCCAGGCGAGTTTTGAAAAAAAGGGCATCAAAGTTGAGGCGTCAAAATATCAAGTGGTGTGAGTGGTAAGTGTAAAGTGTCTTGGTGAAGTGTAAAGTGCTTAATAAAGTGTCCTGTGTGTTATTAAGTGTCCGATAGTGAATGTGTGTGTAAAGTGTCATAGTGTAATTGTGTTATAAGTGACAATAGGTGTGTAAATCGTGTTGAAAAAGGGACTAACTCATTAGTATTGGAAAGCATTCTAGCAGATTGTAATATACATCCATCGTTCCTCATACCTTTACCCTAGGGTAGACACCATATTATGCTATTTGTCTAGGCTCCAGGGGAGGCCTAAGAAAAGGCTTGAAAAAGGGCACTCAGTTGGCACTATATGTGGCATTCTCCTTGGCAACTATGGGTGGCATTGTCTGCACGTGGCACTCATTGGCCCACCCTTGGCAACTCCATTGGAACATCATTGGCACTCATTGGACTCACCTGGCACTCACCTGGCACTCTTAGAATACTCATAGAACACATAGAACATCACTAGATCATACGTTCAAGTTAGGAACGAAATATGTGACGGGTGGGACACGAATGGCCAAAAATTGGCGTGGGCCAAAATTGACCCAGGGTATATGGCAAGGTCAATGCCGACAATATCATGGGTCAAGACAAGGTTAAGACTCAAAAAGGCTAAGCCCCTGAAAGGGCAGCCAAAAATTTACCGTGGGCCAAAATTGACCCATATATATGGCAAGGTGAGAGAGAGAGAGAGGGTCAAACAAGGTAAAGACATCAAAACGGGCTAAGCCCCTAAGGGGTAGACAAAAATTTACCGTGGGCAAAAATGACCCTGGTATATGGCAAAGGTTAAAGGCCGAAATTCATGGTCAAAACAAGGTAAAGACATCAAAACGGGGCTAAGCCCCTAAAGGGTAGCCAAAAATTACCGTGGGCAAAAAATGACCCATGGTATATGGCAAGGTTAAGGCCGAAATATCATGGTCAAACAAGGTAAAGACATCAAAAACGGGCTAAGCCCCTAAAGGGTAGCCAAAAATTACCGTGGGTCAAAAATGACCCATGGAAGACCAAAGGGTTGGTCGAAAAAATTAGGGTGGGGTACGTACAACGGTTGCTGACGCAACCGTTTGGCGCAACCCTTCTTCGAAGGGTTGCAAAAAATTAGGGTTGCCAAAAAATTAGGGTTGCCAAAAAATTAGGGTTGCCAAAAAATTAGGGTTCTCAAAAAAATTAGGGTTCTCAAAAAATTAGGGTTCTCAAAAAATTAGGGTTCTCAAAAAAGGTCAAAACCACCAGCGCGCTCAACACGGCCAAAAACAGCAAGTCAAAAAAGGTCAAGGTCAAAAGGTCCAAGGGGCAGGTAAATTGAAGCTCAAAAGGTCACAGGGCAGGTAAAAACCCCGTTGGTCAAAATGACCAACACTAACGGAATCCCTCTCCTACTACTGTCAAAATTCAAAGCCCACTTTTTTGTTTCTATAGATTATAAGACTATTTAAATTTGAAATTCGTACAGGGACTGGTACAAATAAAGCTTCATCATAGGGCTAACCCTACGCCCACCATTACGGAGGTAGAATATAATATATAATATATTATATTAGTATAATATATAGGTGGATATATTATATTATATATATATATATCTATATATATATATATATATATATATATATATATATATACCATATACTAAATATAATATATATTATATATATATATTATATATATATATATATATATATATATATATATATATATATATATATATATAGTATATATATTATATATATATATATATATATATATATATATATATATATATTATATAATATATATATATATAATATAAATTATATATATTATATATATATATATATATATATATATATATATATATATATATATATATATATATATATATATATATATACTAGATATATATATATATATATATATATATATATATTATAATAAATATTATTATCATATCTTATACATAGGGTAGGTCGGGTAGGTAGCTCTTACCCATATTTTTGAGTCTTTTTGATAAAAAAGAATTAAGATGGAAGTTAACTAAACTATACAATTTTACAAATTGACAGTGAAAAAAAGAATGATTTATAAAATAAATTTTAAAAGAAAAAAAACAACATTAGCAATAGCAATTATAATAACTAAATCATTTGGAAATTTCCTTCCTACTCTGTTCTTTAAGAGTACACTCCTCCTAAGCAATGGGCCGTAACATAGATTTCATATTTCATATAATAATATATGGACCGGCCAGACATTATGTACCTTTTGCTGTACCGAACGAGAAAAAATACGAAGAATCCACGGAACGAAACTTTTCGTTCAGTCGAAAACGTACGAAGAAATTTGATAAAAGAATTTTGAATACTCTCCTCTCTCTCTCATCTCTCTCTCTCTCTCTCTCTAATTATATATATATATAGATATATATAATATAGTAGTATATATAGTATATAATATATATCTATATAGTATATATATATATATATATAGTATATATATATATATATAATATATACTATATATATCATCCTACCCAAATATAATCTTCAAGGTACGCACTGATTATATATATATATATATATATATATATATATAGTATATATAATTACTATATATATATATATATATATATATAATATTATATAGTATTATATATATATATATATATATATATATATATATATATATATATATATATATAGTATTATATAATAAAAAGATGAAAATGTAGTGAAAACGTAAAATAATTTTAATAATTTTTGTTATATTCATACAGAAAATTATTTTATATAAATAGTAAAGTTAATAATATGTACTTTACTGACCTTAAAGTGGTAAGTGTGTAAAGCAGATGCGCATGGCTGGGAGATGGCCTGTTGGGGGGTGATTGCGCTACTGCTTTATGTACTTACGATATTAGGGTACGTAAAAATGCATATTTTTAATAGAAATCAAAAAATTTATAGTAAAAAACAAAGAATGTTTCGAATAATTTTTAAAACATATTTTAAAATAAAATAAATATAAGATGTAATTACAAGTTTTAAAATACATAAAAAATTTTAAGCATAAATTATTAGAGGACTTAAATTCCTTTTTAAGGTAAAAACCCTTTCCAGCGTTCTGTCCCCCTTAGCGTATGGGGTCTTACCAATATAGAATCTTTATTGACTCATCCTTACTCATCCTTTAAACATTTTAATAATGATAATAAAGATCAACAGGAGTTACTACTACTACTACTACTACTACTACTACTACTACTACTACTACTACTACTACAACGATGAAGGATGTGTGGGAGCTAATGCAGCGGCAAACGTAAAAGTAAGATGTTAAAGTTTAAAAGAAATTGGTTTTAATCAAAGGAAAATATTGTTGATACTACTACCTCGACTACTACTACAACTACCATTACCATGGAGATGGATGAAAGGGAGTTGAAGATTCTCCCTTAGTTAACTCTGTTAGATGATCAAGAATAACTAATTCGATCTCAGCAGACATCCTTGCATTGGTTTTGATATAACATACATCAGGCAAGTCGAATGCAAGTTTTGATTCAAGCACAGCACTACTCCTTCTCACCTCAGTCTCCATATCCAATCTAACTTCAAGCAATAGTCGGTCTGACTTCCTCTCTGACTCCGACTCTGACTCCGACTCCTCCGACTCCGACTCCTCTGACTGCGACTCCTTCATCTCTCTCTCTCTCTCTCCATAAAAGCCATCGACGTTATATATATAATATTCATTTTATTTTTACATATTTCTTTGTCATGTTTCCAGGGTAAAAATAGATATGTTTTATTTTATTATTTTTTTTATTTTTATTTTCTTGTTATTATTACTAGAATAAAAATTATTATTACATAATGTTATATTTCAATATATAGTTAATATATATATATATATATATATATATTATATATATTATTTTATTATTAGTTTTATTTTCCTTGTTACAGCTTATTCCTGGAATAAAAATATTATTATACCTGTTATTATTATTAACTCTGGAAACACTGCACCACGCCAGCCTGGAAACTGAACGGTTTGAACATTACGCAAATTATTATTATTATTATTACATATTATTATATATACATATATTATTATTATTATATTATTGTTATTATTATTATTATTACATATTACATATTATATTACATATATATATATATATATATATATATATTATTATTATATTATTATTATTATTATTATTATATTATTATTATTATTATTACATTATTATTATTATTATTATTACATACATATATATAATTAGCGGCGCAAATCTTCGAAGATAATAACTGGGCAGGCAAATATATATATATATAGTTATTATTATTATTATTATTATTATATATATATTATATTATATTACATTATTATATATATTATTATATTATTATTATTATATATATATATATTACATATATATATTATTATTATTATTATTATATTATTATTATTATTATTATTATTATTATTATTATATATTAATATATATATATAGTTATATTATTATTATTATATATATATTATTATTATATATATATATATTGCTACATATTATATATTATTATTATTATTATTATATATTATATTATATATATATTATTATTAATATTATTATTACATATTATTATTACAAGAACACATTAAGGTTTGACGTTATTTGAAATTCATGAAACGTATATATTCCAAATCTTTTAAAATTAAGTTGTTCCTTAGATAAGCTTTTAAAGCTATTTTTCAATATAAAATCTACACTTGCTTCCATTATACACTATTTTAATTATTTTAATTATATAAAGGTAAATATCACTTAAGTAATGTAATAAAGAATTTTTATTTAATAACCAAACAATTTACAAAATGCAAGGATTTCAAACTAAAAACTGTTGTTGCCATGCTTTTGACACGTAAGAGAAACTTATCGTATATATATATATATATATATATATATATATATATATATATATATATATATATAGAGAGAGAGAGAGAGAGAGAGAATATACATATAAAAGAGTGAAAAAACCATATATATATATATATATATATATATATATATATATATATATATATATATATATATATATATATATATATATATATATATATATATATATAGAGAGAGAGAGAGAGAGAGAGAGAGAGAGATACAAAAATTTTTTTTTCAAATATATTTGTTTACGAAAATTTCGTACCCGCGAATTTTCGTATTTTTTCGCTCGTACAGCAAGGTATGACGCTTGGCCTAGTCCTATATATTATTATATGAAATATGAAGATCTATGTACGCCCATAGCTTGGAATTTTACTCTTAAGAACAGAGTAGGAAGGAAAATTTCAAATGAATTTAATTATTATAATTGCTATTGCTAATGTAGTTGTTTTTCTTTAAATTTATTTTATAAATCAGTTTCTTTTTTCACTTTCAAATAAAATTGTAATAATTTATTTAACTTTACCATTTAAATTATTTTATTAAAAAGACTCAAAAATATTGGGTAGGAGCTACCTACCCTGCCTACCCTATGTATGAGTCATTTATATAATATATATATATATATAGCATATATATATATATATATATATTTATATAGAAATATATATATATATCTTTATATATAAAAAATATATATATATATATATATATATATATATATATATATATATATATATGTTATATATTCTCAAAGTTCAACTCACGGGCATAGCCCCTATTCTTGGAGGGAAAAACTTCTAAGTAATTCTACCTAGATCCGACTAGGGATCGAACCAGCCCTTGCCATGACTCTGTCTTTCTGCCGATTGAGCCAAGGTATATATATATATATATAAGAAGAAGTATATATATATATATATATATATATATATATATATATATATAAGGTTATATATATATATATATATATATATATATATATATATATATATATATATAACCGGTGCGGCGGGGTGCGAGGTTGAGCGGGCTGGCGCCAGACGGGGTTGAGCAGTTCAGTGCGTTAGGCTTAAGTTCAAACGTCTTGGCCGATTTCAGAAACAGCTTCGCCTACCTTAGAAACCAATAATTTGACGTCTCAAACGTCAAAATTCATCATTGAAATGGAAATTTCCAAGTCATGGACCGACATGACTTGGATTTCACATTAGCTTATAAAGGATCGAACCATAAAAATCTTAACTGTCAGCCTCACACCATATATGCCCATAAACCACCAAAAAGAACTTGGAGGGGTGGCGGTCCCCCCTTACGGCGTGTGCGGCTATTCGTAACCTCGCCTACGACGAGGTGACATCACCCATAATAAGTATAGTGAATTTGAGAGGGTTACGACATATCAAACTCACCATAAAG
>JABUQX010080706.1:0-22574 GCA_015478945.1 Trachelipus rathkii
CATGTGTCTTTTTAAGTTTCCTTTGTCATTACACTCATAGTCACACTCAGAACATTTAAATAATTTTATATTTAGATGCTTAAGCATGTGTTTTTTAAGGTCTCCCTTGCGATTACACTCATAGCCACACTCAGAACACTTAAATAATTTTATATTTTCATGTTTAAGCATGTGTAATTTTAAGCTCTCTTTGTGGTTACACTCATAGTCACACTCAGAACATTTAAATAATTTTATATTTTGATGCGTAAGCATGTGTGTTTTTAAGCTTATTTTCTGATTACACTCATAGTCACACTCAGAACATTTAAATAATTTTATATTTTGATGCGTACGCAAGTGTGATCTTAAGTTTCCTTTGTGATTACACTCATAGCCGCACTCAGAGCATTTAAATAATTTTATATTTTTTGATGCCATGGTATGGGTTCTTTCCGATTGCACTCATAGCCGCACTCAGAACATTTAAATAATTTAATATTACCAAGTAAAATACGCATATAGGAGCTTAGTTGGCGAATCAAATAGTAGGCTTTATGAAATTACAATGAACATTTATACTTTCTTGCTTAAATTCAGATGACTTTTCAACTCTTTATTACACTTTAAAATTTAAATTACAATATTTGCAACGAAGGTTTTCCCGATAATTTTTATTAATCACTTTTCCACATGTTATCGACTTTTGAGGTAATCTTGAAAGTTCTTTTCACTTTGGAACCTTTTTCCTTGACTAGCATCACTAATGAGGGTCTGTTCGAAACAAAAATAAAAATTAAATTATATGAATGTAAAAGAAAATTCGAATAATTTCACACAAACCTTCTAAAATATACATTTATTATTATTATCCATCTACCTTTGCTCCTCAAGACTATGGGGGTAAAAGTGGGAAAAACACCGGAAACAAAAAAGTAGTAGAAGAATGAACAAGTCGAAAGAAGGCCCAGCCTTGCCTTTATACCTACTAGTGTTTGAGAACTCATTGCAGTCAGAAAATCCTCCCTAGAGCTTCAAGGGACCGCGACGGACAATCACTATCCTTTGCACATGACCATACCATTTCAACGTACTTTCATTTATTCTATCATTTACCCCTTTCTTCACACCACACAACTCTCAATACGTTCAGCATTCATCATTTTAACAATTTCTTCTCACACCTAACACTAGTAAGATTGTCCATCTGAGTACATTGAACTTTAGATCTATACCTCTTATTCGAACCATAATCTCACTACTATACATTAACACAGGTAACAACAAGCCCTCATGTAAGACTAGCACTCTCAAGGCCTGGTCCTGCATACACCAACGATTTAATTGCCCCAGCCACCTTCCTGCCATTCACAACTTTCCTACTTCACTCTGCATCATCCGGTCCCTTTTCATCCAATATATGTCCTAAATATTTAAACTCATAGACACTTGTTCCATCTGCTCACCATCTAACATAACTTCACACCGAAGACTATCCTCACTCACAACCATAACATTACTCTTATCTACGTTTACTTTCAAACCCCTCCTTTTACACACCCTGCCAAATCTCTCTGCTATCCTCTCAAACTCTCTTCAGATTCACCACACAAAGCAAATCATCTGCATATAATGGGTAGGACTCCTCACTCTCTTCCATTCTCCATCATTCCTAACACCATCTTCTACCACAACCTCTAATTCTTTCATAACCCCATCCATATTCAACTTGAATAACCAAGGAGACATAACACATCCCTGCCTTACTCCGCTATTAATATTAAACCAATCCCTTTCGACACCATTTTTTCTTACACTCGCTTCACAATCCTCATACATACTTTTGATTCCATTCAGAAGCCTACCACCAACACCATATATCAGTAATACCTGCCATAGAGCTTTCCTATTAATCCTATCAGATGCCACTGTTGCAAATCATAAAACCTAAATACAGTATATTCCTTTGCTTCTCTCTCATTTTCTCAATCATTTTGTTTCCAATGTAAAGATTTGATCCACACATCCTCTACCACTCTTAAATGCACCTTGTTCTTCACCAATCAGTCCTTCAGTCACTCGACGCACTCTTTCGACCAAAATCCCAGCATATATCTTCCCTACAACACTAAATAAACTAATTCCGATATTATTCCTACAGTTCCCCTTATCTCCCTTACCCTTATATAAGGGTACTATTACTGCTCTTCTCCTATCCCTAGGAGCTATAGCCTCCATAAGCTGTGCTGGCCCAAATCAATCAATCACCATCTCGCCTCCGTTCTTGATCCATTTCACCAGTAATTTCATCTATACCTGCAGATTACCATTCTTCAACTTTCTCACTCTACCCATCACCTCCTCCTTACTAAATGACCTCATCCCCAAAATACCCTTTCCTTCTTGCACCATGAAACCCACACACACATTCACTATCACCTCCTCATTACTGCCAATGTTATACAGATTTTCGAAGTGTTCTTTCCACACTCCCCTCACATCCATTTCATCCGTTACGAAAGCACCATCCCTATTCATTATTCTAAGCAGATTCCCCTTATTCTCATTTCTTAACCTTTGCCTTCCTTCAGAAGAGCTTCCTATTACCTTATAAGGGCTCATTAAACCTCAAGGAAAAACTTCATGGTCAGAGTAGGGTTATGTGACTTATGTCAGTGTTTACCATGGAAGCAGATTTGACAACCAAAACTGGCTTCTTCTTGTCTTTTAATATTGGAAAAGCAAAGAAGCCTCATAAATAGAGGGAGTTCATTAAGAAGAATATGGCACAAGTTATTTCTATTTTAGAACCCGAAAATAAGAAACTGGAGAAACTGATTGACCAAATGCCCTCTGCTAGACATACAATACAGAGGCGAGTTTCTGTAATTAGTGGCGATATCTTAAATAATTTACAAAAAAAATAAAGTAAGTGCTCAGCAATTAGTCTGGCTTTGGACGAGTCTACAGATATCAAAGATAAACCGAAACTAGCCATATTTGTGAGGTATGTGTCAAAAGACTTGGAGGTGGTGGAAGAGCTCTTAGACCTGGTTACTTTGAAGGATACTTTCGTGGTTGTGACATTAAAGAAGCCCTGAATGGTGTTGTATTGAAAAACTCAGTGCCTATCGGTAATATTATCAGCATTGCTACCGACGGTGCATCATCCATGAAATAAGAAACAAGGTCTTATTGGGCTTTTAAATGCTGACACATCATACCCTGATTTCCTACCTGTACATTGTATTATTCACAGAGAACATTTAGCAGCAAAATATTTTCAATATCCGCATGTTATGCAGGTAGTTCTACAAATCGTGAACTGCATTCGCTCAAGTGCCAAAACACACCGACAGTTCATATCCTTCATAGAAGACATGAACAATGACGAGCTTCCTGATGATGTATCTTGGTACTGCTTAGTGAGATGGCTATCAGTAAGCAACGTTCTTGGCAGATTTTTTCAATTACTTGATCCAATCAAACAGTTTATGCAAGAAAAAGAAAAATCTTTCCCTGAACTTAATGACCCCCAGTGGTTGTTAGATTTGGCTTTTTATTACAGATGTGGTTCAGCATTTACAAACGCTAAACATATCATTACAAGGAAGAGAAAAACTTATTTCTGATTTAGCGCAGTGTATTTAGCTTTCATAGCAAATTAAGACTCTTTCGGAAAGACCTTGAGACTAAAACATTCGCTCATTTCAAATGTTTGAAGAAAATTACTGAAAGCCTTCCTGACTTTCAGGTGGAAACAGAAGATTATTTGTGTAAAATGTCTGGTCTTGCTGAAGAAATCAATGGCAGATTTAATGATTTGAGAACACTTAAACCTTCATTTTCATTCCTGAAAAATCCTTTGGCTGTTGATGTTGTGGGCGATAGCTGTCCGGTTTCATCACCAATTACAAAGAATACATCAGCTGTAGAGTTGGAGTTACTAAAACTGCAAGAGGACGAAGGATTAAAAGGACTGCAACGAAGTGGCGTTTCGGCCATAGAATTTTGGAAGAAGGTTCCAGAAGAAAAATACCCACTAACAAAAGAGTGTGCTAAGAGACTTATCTCAATATTTGGGACTACTTATGTGTGTGAATCACTGTACTCAACGCTTAAGTTCATTAAATCTAAATATCGAACTGAACTAACTGATGGGCATTAAAGTGAACGTACGAACTGCGCTTACCAAATTATCAGCTAGATTTAAAGCAACTAACTGCAAAAATGAACACTCGGAAAAGCACTTCTTAAAAGTAAAATATTATTATTATTATTATTATTTATTATTATTATTATTATTAGTAAAATTATTAATAATGTTAGTAATGTAATAAATAATAATGTTAGTAATAAATGTTTCATCATTTTTATAAAACCTGTTGAATGATCTGCATTGAGAAGTATATCCATCATTGAATCATAGAAACATTGATTGATACAATGTAATTTTGTAATTTACATAGTCCGTAACATTAAGGAAATATATTTTACAGCCCAGAGGTGTTCTTCAGCTCCTGTCTGAAATACCCAACAGAAGATCACCTCCTAGTTGTTCCGAAAGTGGACAGGGTAAGTAGAGAAAAGGCTTACCTAGATCTAATTAAAAATTGAATGAAGAACTTAAAACTAAATCTATGTTTTTTGATTTAGGGATCTAGTTACGGGCTGACACCACATCTAGTTACAGGTATGAAAAAAGTGCTTCATGACACTGCGACAGACCCACATGGTGGTATCTCATCAATTTAGAGTTCAGTCCCCTGGGCCAGGCCCACACCCATGCCCCCTCACAAAACCATGTCATTTACTCCTATTATGCACCATTCTTTTGGCTTCCGTTAAATTCACATTCCTTTCTTTCAGACACCCATTTACTAACTCAATTCACATTTTCTTAGGTCTCCCACATGCTCGATTAAGGTATTTGCTCTTCAGAGTTTTTTAATTATTTGGTTGATTTAACATTACAAATTGAATATTAAAAACAGACTCCATTTGTTCACAAAACCTCAAAGTGTTTCAGATCAACATTAACACAAACTTAATACTACTACTACTACTACTACTACTACTACTACTACTACTAATAATAATAATAATAATTTTCAATAATAATAATAATAATCAATAATAATAATAAAATAATAATAATAATAAAAATTAACACAAAAGAACAACATACATCTACATGTTTAGAAATTGACTTCTCTGCTTTCATCTTCGGATTACCAAATTTTACAATATCACTGTTGACAAGCTCTTCATCAAACCCAAATTCAACATTTGATTCTCTCATTTCTGACTTTATTGATGCATTTTGGTCTAATTCTTCATTTTTAATGTCATCTGGTATAGCAAAGTTTGTTTCATTGTTGGGAAAGATCTGAAATTAAATAAAAATATGTAGGTAAGACTAAAGAGATGCAATACAAATAAATGTCAAAACAAATTGGGCTAAAGATCCATGAAACGAGTCAATCTCATTTAAATATCAATCAACAGTGTTAAAAAATATAAAAAACTCAAGTCAATAGGAAGACGATTGAGATGATTTTGAAGCGTGAGTCTGGATTGATCATAGTTAAAAACAACATTTTTATTGAGAGATGAATACAAATGAAATGTATGGATGATTATCACCAAATTTTTTAAAATTAAGAAAATACAGAATATCTCAGCAATATTTAAAAGATTTTAGAATCACAAGATGTCGATGTTGAAAACTAGTCAGTTAAATGGAATTTTTTAAGTTTATCTCATCAACAAATAAATTGTTTGTTTACAGCAATTATTATTATTAAATAATTGGATAAGACTAAAATAAAACTATCTCTGGAGGCCTAGAGGGGGGCGGTAAAGGGCCTAGAAAAAAATGGGGGGTGTAATTTAAAATGTTCAAATTCGTTTTGGTTATACTATATATATATATATATATATATATATATATATATATATATATATATATATATATATATATATATATATATATATATATATATATATATATATATATATATATGCTCTTTCTTTCTTTCTTATATATATATATATATATATATATGCCGATAATATATATGTATATATATTCTATATATCTTTATATATATATAAAACATATGTATATATATATATATATATATATATATATATATATATATATATATATATATATATATAACTGCTGCTACCATCACCATTATGGTTTTAAGTTTTTAATTTTAAGTAAAAAAAATTGGGGGGTGCTGAAAATATTTGATTTTCAAAGTGGGCGTTAGACGAAATAGGTTTGAGAGTCTAAGAATTATTGCAATTATTATTATTATTATTATTATTATTATTATTATTATTATTATTATTATTATTATTATTATTATTATTATTAAATAATTGATTAAGACTAATATAAAACTATCTTTGCATACTTCAGCAAAAATAAATCTTTGGAGGGCGACTGTTTTTGACTCTGCCATGCAATATTTTTGGCATAAAAATAGTTAGAAAAAGTGGGTGTTAAAAATCAGAGGCCAATTAAAACTAATATATTACACAGATATTTAATTTAACTTTTAAGAAACTTTTTAAATACTCGAGAAATACCTCACAAAATCTATGAAGGAAATAAGATTTCATTTGTAAAATTATTGAAACTTTCATTTTTTAAACGTAAGTGTAGTGTGGCTCAAATATATTATATTCCATTCCAAATTAGAAACATTTAGGGTTAATTGTGTTGAAGAAGAGGAAGGATTTTCCTTTTATTAAATAACACGCTCATTTTTATAATTCTTGCCCAAACATTTCATATTCTTTAAAATTTTCAGTTATCAAAATCATCTTTTCCTTCACTCAAATATTCATATTTCAACTCAATTTTTAAATAAATTTAAGTCAATTTACAGAAATTTACTGTTTAATTTTATTCCTTATCAACACAACCTTTAAAAGAATGTCTTTTCATTTTATTTTTATATTTAACACAATTGCAATTGCAACTACTGCTCCCATGATTCACAGATCAAATATGCTAAACCTATTAATTTCTCGATAGCATATTCTCACAAAGTCTTCAACAGCATTTTTTTACACAATTCCATCCTCACCAACCATTTTTTGGTTTTAATATTCAATACAGTAGTTTTCATATCTTCCCTAGAGTGGATGTTTAAAGGTTGGTTAATCGGATAATAAAAGGTTGGTTAATCATCTCTAAATAATTCTACAACATATTCCTTCAATCTTCCATAACCTCCTCTAATTCTATTACCAATGTTTATCTTTTATCTTTATTAACTTTCCATGTTCATGTTAAAACATTCTATTCTTTTAAACATTCTTTAGTGAAATCTTCTTGAAAATTCTCAATACCTAAGAAAAAATTCATCATTTTCTCTTCATCTTCATTTCTCTGGTATCATGTTTGTGCTTTTATAATTTTAAATATCTCTCCTTCTACTTCCTTCTTTCAATTATCATGTTGAAAATATATCTGGCCATTCATGGCAATCGAGGTTTTATTTAATTCTTTAAAATAAATTAATTTCTTTTTTTAATAGCTTCTTTAATAACTATTGCTTTATTAACTTCTTTATTAACTATTGCTGATAAACTGTTTTATGGTATTCTATTAATAGTTTGATATATATATACCTATATACCGGTATATATATATATATATATATATATATATATATATATATATATATATATATAATATATATATATATATTATATATATATAATATATATATATAATATATTAATAGTATTATTATATATATATATTATATATATATATATTTATATATAATATATATATATATAATATATATATATATATATATATATATATATATATATATTAGGGTGGAATGAAAAAAAGTCAAGTTGATATTTTTGATCGCTATTGTGCAGAAAAGTTGCAATTGGTGAATACAGGAAAAAAAAAAAAATATTCAAATCAGACTTTATCTTCCAATTGCGCAAACTGTCTAAAATTGTCAAAAAATTGAAAATTTCTGATTTTTTCAGAATTAAAAAAAAAAAAGGAATATATATTTTTTATCGATATACTGAAAAATATTTGCAGACTCTATTGTTTAATAATAATAATAAAAAATTGTGTTTAGAGAATATCTTCCAATCGCGCAAGCTCAATAAAAATTGGGAAAAATTCATGAGTGATTTTGATGTATTAAGAAAATAATCACCTGAGGTCTGTTTGCAGTCTGAGGTTAAAATTTAAATGTAAATTGATACTATTGAGCAAGAGCATATTAGGTTATTTATAAACAACCTAGAACTTAACCTCGAAGAGTTCGCTGCAGGGTGGAAAGGTTTAGTAGTTCACCCAACTGCCACTAACCACGTTGCAAAACAACGCTGAAGTTGCCATATGCCCCTCCCACCTATCTCTCTCCGCCCGCATCCACTCCCACGGTGCGCCGTTTCATTTGTCAGGCTGTTACGCTTGAGTGAGCATTACACATACACACCTACTTCACATTAATGTTTGTGAATTTTTGGTATTGTATTATTTTAATTACATTAACTACTGAAATGGATTTGGATATGTCGTTGACCGAGAAAATTACTAGCCAATCTTTTCAGTGTCCTATATTCGGTCATTCAAGAGACTTTCTGCCAAACATTCTTCCAACACACAAGGATGTGCTTCGATGCTGCTTTGAAGAGAGGTTTGTATTAGCAAGTAAGTTTCTCATCTGTCAGCAATGCAGTGGCACAAAAAGTAAAATATATTTATGAGAAAGCGTCAATCCCCACAGTTTCTTATTATAGGATCATTCAGCTAATTAATGGCTACTATGATAAGTATTGTAAACTAATGAAATCTTACATTCGAGACAAGGAAAAACCAAACTTTATTAAAAAGGTTGATGAATTAAAAAAAACAAGGAACTCAACTGTTTGATATCCCAGCCTGCAAATGTGTAATGAATTTGTATTGCTCCTGTAAAACGACCCCAGATCTGTGTGAATGTCCGATTCAGATTAACTGTACATGTGAAAAACGTAACAAAATTCCAGTCATTGAGCAAGTACGGAATGGAAAAAATCAGTACTATAGATCAAAAGGAGACAAAAAAAACTGAGCACCAGACTTGGAAGACGAAACTGTACATTGAAAAGGCAGCCTTCCAAACCTGTTGAAGCTGAAATAAAAGAGCCTGAGGATATAGATGAAATACAGCAGAGTTTTAGTGCCAATGTAGAATCTGATGACGACCATTACAAGCCTAGTAGCTCCAAGAAGAAAAAATTCCCATGGCAGATGAGGGTGAAGTTACAATCTACATCTTTACATTACGATCGCTATAGGGTATCTGACCGTGCAGCTGCTGCTATAGCATCAAGTGTGCTCGAAGATGTTGGTGCATAACTGAAACAGACGCTTCTCAAGTCATTGACCGACAAAATTAGAAGGGAAAAGAGCCGCACTAGAAAAGATTTACAGCAAAGTCAAGTGGATTCAGATGAACCACATGGCATATATTGACGGAAGAAAGGACGATACCCTAGTTATAGAAAGGATTGGATCTAAACAGTTTCGTCGAACTATTAAAGAAGAACACTATTCTATTATAAAAGAACCTGGCTCAGTTTATTTATGCCATGTGTCTCCAAACTCAGGATATGCTAAGGATATTGTAGCTTCTATAGTATCGTGCCTTACTGAACAAGGGGTTTCATTAGAATACTTAGATTTGGTAGGCTGTGATGGTACAAATACCAATACTGGATAGAAAGGTGGTGCTATCAGACAGCTTGAAGTGCATCTCAGACGACCACTGCAGTGGGCTGTTTGTTTATTACATTTTGTTGAATTACCTTTTCACCATCTTTTTAAACATTTGGATGGTGAAAAAACTGGCCCAAGATCATTTAGTGGACCAATTGGGCAGAGTCTCATTGGTTGTGAAAAGCTCCCAGTGATAAATTTTCAAATAATTGATTGTGAATTTCCAGAAGTGGACAGACAACTGTTGAGCAAGGACCAAAGATATCTTCTTGACGTAAGTCAAGCAATTAAAAGTGGCAACTTTCCAAATGACTTATCATAGCGTGACCACGGCCCAATTTCACATGCCAGATGGCTCACTTGTGCAAATAGAGTCCTTCGACTTTACGTGAGCGTGGAAAACCCATTGGATGCCTTAAAAGCTATAGTGACATTAATTTTAAAATCTTACATGACAGTTTGGTTTGAAATAAAATGCAGAAAGTATATTACAGACGGGCTTATTCATCTGTACAGAGCAATAGAAACATCTCGATACTTGCCTGACAACCTGAAGAAAGTAGTTTTCAGTGTAATTGAATGAAACTCGTTCTTTGCTCACCCGGAAAACCTACTCATAGCAATGGTCTTTGATAAGAGAAGGGACATAAAAGAGCTAGGGCTAAGAAGTGTGTTAAAAGCCAAGCAGACTGTTTCAAAATGGTAAAGGCATCAGAAACTTTAATCACTCCTATTTAAACCGATGTGGCCCCAAAAGAAACTATACAGATGATTAATTGATTGGAATGTAGCAATGAATTATCATTCTCCACCTCTAGCTTCGGAGAGTAACCCAATGAGATAATACATTCCTCTATTGTTAATAGGTGATTATCCAGACTGAAGATGTTAAAAAGATTTCCCTGCACACGCGAGCTGTCAGCGGAGGTCAAATTGGTAAGTGGGAAGCTCGCTTTAAGGTATGTGGGCCAAGTCAAGAGTATGGATTCAGTCAGGGCATCACTGAAATCAAGATAAGTGAATCAGAATTAATACAAAGTTGTAGTACAAAGTTGTTGACTGAATAAGTCAGCTTTTAAAAGATGAAGATAACATATAGTATTAAAGTAAATGTAAATAGCAACTGGAACAACCATTGGAGGAAGGGTGTGGGTGGAGCTCGAAGTGCAGTCACCTCCCTGTGGTGAGTTTGGGTGGTTTAAAATATTACAAATTTAAATAAGCAAGAAGGAGCTGCACAATTTATTGCAATAGTGTTAATCATTGGAACGCAACTGACTCAAAGGATTTGAGTTTCTCAATAATCAAAAATGTAACGCAAATTGAATTTTTCCCAATTTTTATTGAGCTTTCGTGATCGGAAGATATTCTCTAAATGCCATTTTTTAATATTATTATTATTATTATTAAAACAGTACAGTGCATCATAATAATTGGTGAACAAATAGGATAAAAAAATATTATATATAAATTTTTTTTTTTAAATTTCTGAAAAAATTAGAAAATTTCACTTTTTTTTTATTTTTAACAGTTTGAGTTATCTTAATTTTAAATTCTCAATTTGATTTTTTTTTTTCTTGGTATTCAACAATCCGAGTAGTGTACAACTAGAGAAGATTGAAAATAGTGCAAGTTGTTTTTTTTGCTCCACCTATATATATATATTATATCTATAATATATATAGATATATTATATATATATATATATATATTAATATTATATATATATATATAATTATATATATATATATATATATATATATTATATATGATATTTATTATATATATGATATATAATAATATATATATATATATTATTATATATACATATATTATGATTATATAATATATTATTATACTATATATATAGTATATTAGTGATGGGAGCGATTATGAAATTTTGCCGATGACAATGACGATTAGAGCAAATTTTTCACAATGAAGATTAATTGAAAAAAACTATTTAAAAATTTTCTCTCTCTTCTCTGTTTCTCTTCAAAATTATATATTAGATAATATATATAATATATATATATATATATATATATATATATTATATATATATATATTATATATATTATATATATATATATATATAGTATATATAGATATTTATAATATATATATATATATATATATATATATATATATATATATAATATATATATAATATATATATATACTATATATATATATAATTAATATATATATATATATATTATATATATATATAAAACTGTAGACAGGAGGGTCGGGGTTCGAACTCCCAAAATTATTTATGCGATGCAACACAACGATTTCCCCTAAGTCCAATAATAAATTACATATATAATAATAATAATAATATATAAAATATAATAATAATAATTAATAATAAAAATAAAAATAAAACATAATAATAATAATAATAATAATTAATAATAATATATAATAATAATAAATAAAATATAATTATAATAATAATAATAAAATAAATAATTAATAATAATAATTAATAATAATAATAATACATATAATAATAGATAATAGTTAATCATGAAAATGAAAAAGTATTTATTAATGAAAATGAAAAGTAATTAATTTTATGGAAATGAGGAGACATTTTGTGGTCCGTAATGATTTTCTTAGGTCAAGTGTCTGTTTCTCATACATGTATAAAGTATTTAGACCAGGGATTTAAATGTTATAGTTTTCCGAAGTTTGCAGAATGATAGCAAATTGGCTTACCTCAAAAGGAAATAATGATGCAGAGTGTAATATATTTAAAAGATAAGGAGGAGCTGTAATCGTTTGATGGGATGAGCGGTTCATTCTTTCTTCATCTAAATTTTTTCTTTCCTCATTCTGTCTATCTACACTAATTTCTTTCTTTTACCCTCATAATCCATGTTCGAGTCGTGCTTATTTCTGGCCATTCAGGTGGAGGCAGTGCATCGGTGTGGAAAAATTCTCTTTTCTCCTATCACTCTTACGCTATTTTCATTCAGTTAGAAATTGTTGCAATGGGATACGCTTCGATGATGCAATAGCTTGGCTTCATTCAAAGGAACGAAGTGCGCTAAAACCTCTCGGTTTCCTATATTTCTCTAGGGCAACTCTGTAATCTGCTTTCTCGTCCTCTTATTCGATCTGACATTGTGTTTCTAATTCTCCAACTTGAAAAGGCTAATCTCTTCGCCCCTCGCTCAACATATTCTCTATGTCTCAATACAGCACTTTCTCAGTGTTGGATAGCTCTCACATGTCCACTATTCGAAAAAAGAAGCCGATCTGATCCTTCTAATATCTGCCGGTAGCTCTCACTTGTAAATTCTACTCTAAGAATCTTTGAAACCCTTTTCAACTCATTCTTGATCATTTGGGAACTCCACGTCCGATCGCCAGTACGGTCTCGTTGCACGAAGTCTACTGGCGATAGTAGTAGGGCAATCTAACAGATTTATGAATTTTGGCTCTTAGGAACTACGGGGAATGGGTGGTTTTGCTTGACATATCCAAAGCATTTGACGAGTATGGACGCCCCACTGCTCTCCAAGCTTCCTCCTTTAGTTTTCCTAATTCTCTTGTGCTTAATTATAAGTCTAGCTTTTCTTTCAATGTCTTCAATACTGGCTGTTGTTGATGGGGCGATTCTTTCTTCTTTTCTGTCAATTAGTGGTGTTACTTCAAGCGGTTCTGTCTTAGTCTCCTACTTTATTCCTAACTTTCATTAATGATCTTCTTCTACCTGTACCTCTAACTCTATCCCACTCGTATTCCGATGACTCGATCTTCATTCTTCAAACTCGTATCAATTCTACTCCCACTTTTTACTTCTGGAATTGTCTCTCATTCTTAATGTTTATTCTCGCTGATGGATGAAAATAACTTTGAAATTCAATTCTTTAAAAACCAACTTTTACAAATCTCCTTCTGCAAAATACCTTCTAACTTTCTGTTCTTTCGAGCGTTCTGTGTCTCTCTCTGCTGAAATTATAAGCATCTTTGGGCTTAAATGAATCATAAAAAAATGTTGGCTCAAACTTTCCACATTTCCACATGCCAATATATCATAAGGACAATGCCTGTTTAGAACTGTGAGACTTGTCTCTTTTCTCAGTTGCTTGCCGCTATTAAAGGTCGTCATCCGCCCATGTATGAGTTCTGCTCTCATATCTGGGGGGGGGCTTCTGGTTTCCACCCGGGCTTTTGGACAGGGTCAAGTTCAAGGCCAAGGAGACTTATAAATTTTTCTGTACTTTCCAATTCCCGTTGACTCTTTTACTTTGCGAGTCGAAGTTGGTGCTTTATTTCTATCCTATAGGTACTTGCGCGCAAGTGCTGGAGGGAATTTCGCCTCCTGCGTAACCGACCTTTTTACGACACCTTTGTGAGCACAATAGGTGCTGTAATCTGCGCACAGTAATTGTTGACGATTGGTACTCCAGGATATGTTTGCAGTGGTGCTTCCTTCTTTTCCCAGCCTACTCTGTTTTGTGAATTCTTCTTCCATCTTTGTATTTTCCTAGTGGAATTAAGTCATCTTCACTTTTAAATGCTTGGTCTCTGTGCTAATAGTTGAGAAATTTGTGCTAGAGGGTGAACTTTTGAGAGTACTGCACCCTCCTAGAATAGGGCTTATGCCTGTGAGGTGTGACAACTGTAAAAAAAAAATCCTGAATGGGCAGATATGTGCAAATGAACTGAACTCCTATTCCCCCCATCCAAAACATCATTCAGATTATCCAAGAAAATCGTACCTTTTTCAACAATCCCCTCAATTGATCAATGTCACAACACATCAACTTTTGACCTATTCAGAACTTAAATTTAACTTTGAACTTCTAGTCACTCACACACACAAAATCTACCATAGCTCTCTACCACAACTCACGCATCAGAATTGCAAATCATTCCTTTTCCACAGCAACACAAACACATTTCACACCAACTCAATTTTTCAACCGTTTCTTTCATCTTGTTTTCAGTCACAGCGAGCAAAATCAAATCTTTGCTCTTTCTAAATACATCCATCACTCTCTCTCCTCATCTCTCAACATTTATTCCTCTGACATTTTCATATACAGATAGTTTCATCCATTTGTCGCTGAAGTGGATAGAAGGAAGATAATGAGGAACACGAATTGGGAGCTGAACTATCGTGTAATACTGGATAAATAAATTGTGATCAAGAAATCTAACTGTATCTTGTTAATGAATTCCGCGACATGCAGGACATACGATGTGGGCAATTTTTTCTCCCTACACGTATGGATATAAGATAAAGGATAGGGATGTCTGTAAGATGTTGTCTAGAAGAGGGGTGTGTATATAAATATGTTGTGCTGGGTGTGGATATGAACGCATAAGAAGAAAAGGCGAAACGTCATAGGTCACTGGACTCTCATAACATAAATTATCAAAAATCAACTGTTGTTAAGATTCCGCACATCTTTGCATAAATAGATATATATTATATATATATAAATATAATATATATAACTATATATAATATATATATATAACTATAATATATATATAATAATATATAAATTATATATTATATTATTAATTATTTCATATACATATTATTATTATTATATTAACTTAGTTATTATTGGATGTTTTAATTTTATTAAAATTCTTAATATTTGCAGGGAAATTTTCGGCAAATATTGGCCGATGAATGATTTTAACAAAAATATCCGATTTTTTGCCGATGACGTATGAATGATTATCACTCCCATCACTAATAATATATTATATATATATATATCTTGATATATAATAAATATTATAAATATATATAATATATAAAATATTTGAACTGGTTGAACTAAATTTTATTAAAAGGTTCTTAAAAAAAAATTATTTACCTACTGGTTTTCCATAAAAAGGTATAGCAACCAATATGTCAGCACGTCAAGTATCCACCTCAAAGAGAGATCGCGACCCAAGGGGGCGCGAGTGGGTAATACGGGAGGTCACGATGGGTCACAAAAAATAAAATTTAATGTAGGAAAAACAGATTTTATTAATGAATTATATATAATCAAATGTTACAGAGTTGTTATTTAAAAAAGTTAATACTTAATAAAAATAATATATATATATATATATATATATATAATATATATATATATATATATATATATATATATATATATATATATATATATATATATGGGGTAACTAGGGGGTCGCGAGGTTACTAACTTTATGCGTTATGGCTTTTGGGGGGTTGCGAGGCTTAAAAGGTTGAGAAACGCTGCTCTAGATTGTATACACTTATTCCAGAGGTCCTCCCGCTTTTGGAAACTGTGCTGGAAGTACTCTATTGGTATGGCTAGCAGTTGGCTCGTCATTTTTTGCATGATGGCATCTCTAGACTTAAATCGGGTAGTTTTCTGTTGTCTTTTCAATTTTGGAAATGACCAAAAGTCAGATGGGGCCATGTCATGTCAGAAGAGTATGGAGGGTAGTGGAAATGTGGCATGTTGTTTTTTGCCAAGAAAGTCTGAATTAGCTGAATGGGCAGGTGCATAATTGTGTTGGTAGTTGCTAAGATTTTTCTGCCCACAATTCTGGTCATTAATGAAACATCACGAAGAAGACACAACATTTAGATAGTATTCATTGCTAATTGTTTGGGCTTCTGGTGGGTATTCATGATAAACAATTCCACACTGAGTTAAAAAACACAGGAAGCATGACTTTGAATTGGCTGTGCATTTGTCATTATGTTTTCAGCAGCCAGAATGACGAATGTTTCCATTGAGAAGATTGAACTTTGATTTCTGGGTCATACCCATAAACCTACATATAAGTCTTCAGAAAATAAGAGTCGGTCCTTATACAGTACAACATGTTCTTTGAAACATCAACACAATTACTTCTGCCCCATTGATAACAGTTATGGCACATATTTTGCTACCACTCTTTTCAGAACCAGATTGTCAGTCAAAATGGAATGTACAGAACCAGTAGCTACTTATTTCAACCTCTGTTGCAAACCTCCTAAATGGTTGTCCTACGATCCTCCATGAACATTGTTTCCAAGTGGTGAATAATTCCCTCATTACAGCTTGTTGAGGCCTACCAGAACAGTTCTTACTTTCCACTGACTGGCGGCCATGCTGAGAGAGAGAGAGAGAGAGAGAGAGAGAGAGAAGAGAGAGAGAGAGAGGAGAGAGAGGAGAGAGAGAGACAGCGAGAGGAGAGAGAGAAAGAGAGAGAAGAGAGAGATAAACAGGAGAGAGGAGAGAGAGAGAGAGCAGAAGAGAGAGAGAGAGAGAGAGAGAGAGAGAGAGATGAGAGAGAGAGAGATGAGGAGAGAGAGAGGAGAGAGAAGAGATGAGAGAGAGAGAGAGAGGACGAGAGAAGAGAGAGAGAGAGGAAGAGAGGAGATGAGGAGAGAGAGAGAGAAGAGAGAGAGAGAGAGAGAGAGAGAGAGAGGAGCGAAGAGGAGAGAGAGAGAGAGAGAGAGAGAGAGAGGAGGAGAGAGAGAGAGTGAGAGAGGAGAGAGAGAAGAGACGAGAGAGAGAGAGAGAGAGAGGAGAGAGAGAGAGAGAGCGAGAAGAAGAGAAGAGAGAGAGAAGAGAGAGAGATGAGAGAGATGAGAGAGAGAGATGAGAGAGAGAGATGAGAAGAGAGAAGAAGAGAGAGAGTAGAGAGTAGAGAGAGAGAGAGAGAGGAGAGGAGAGAGAGGAAGAGAGAGAGGAGGAGAGAGAGCAGAGAGAGAGAGAGAGAGAGAGAGAGGAGAGGAGACGAGAGAGAGAGAGAGAGAGAGAGAGGAGAGCATACACGAAGGAAGAAGAGAGAGCGGAAAGCGACGAGAGAGACGAGAGGACCGAGCAGAGACTGAGAGAGGAAGAAAGAGAGAAAGAAGAGAGAGAGAGAGAGGAAGAGAGAGAGAGAGAGGATGAGGAGAGAGAAGAGGCGAAGAGTGAAGAGAAGAGAGAAAGATGAGAGAAGAGAGAATGGAGAAATAGAGGAAGGAGAGAGCATACTGAAATGGAGAACGTAGAGAAGAAGAGAAGATGAGAGAGAAGAGGGAAGGAGAGAGAGAGAGAAGAGGCGAGAAGAGAAGAAGAGAGAGAGAATGGAGAGAGAGTAAGAGAGAGAGTAAGAGAGAGTCACTCTCTCGAGAGAGAGAGAGGAGAGAGAGAGAGACGAGTAGAGAGCAGAAGAGAGAAGAGAAGAGAGAGAGAGAGCATAGTAAGAGAAGAGAGAGAGGATGGAGAGAGAGAGAGTAGAAGAAGGCAAGGAGAGGACAGAGAGAGAGAGAGAGAGGAGGAGAGGAGGAGAGAAGAGAGAGGAGAGGAGAGAGATGGAGAGAGAGAGGAGAGAAGAAGAGGGAGAGATGAGGGAGACCCGAGAGAAAGAGAGGAATGAGAGGATAGAGAGGAGAGGAAAGAGGGAGAGAGAGAAGAGAGATAGAGGAAGAGAAAGAAGGAGAGAGAGGAGAGAAGGAAGAGAAGAGAAAGAAGAGAGAATAGAAAGAAGAGAGAGAGAAGAATAAGGAGAGAGTATGAAGAAGAAAGAGAAGAATAGAGAAGAGAGAGAGTAGAGAGAGAGAGAGAGGATGAGAATGCGAGGATGTGAGGAGAGCAGAATACCAATAACTACAATTCCTTGGTTGAAGAAGAAGAAGAAGAGACGAAAAAATAAGATGGAATAGAGTAGGAGAAAGAGAAGGAAGAAAAGAAGGCAAGAGAGAGAAGAGATGAGAGACGTGGAGTAGAAGGCAGAGGGAGTAGAGATGAGGGTGAGTCGGAGAGAGAGAGAAAGAAGAGAGAGGAAGAGAGAGAGTAAGGGAGAGAGGAGGAGAGAGGGAGAGGAGAGAGAAGAAAGAATAGATGGGAAAAGGAGAAAGAAGGAAGAAGAGAGAAGAGAGAGAAGGAAAGAAGAGAGAGAGTATAGAGAAGAAGACATGAGAGAGCGAGCGACGGAGAGAGGCTCAGAAGATGAGAGAAACACGGAAGAGAGAGGAAGGGAAGAGAGATGTATATGGAGAGATTCGGAGAGGCTTAGTTGTCTCAGGCTGTGGGCTTGGGGCAGGTCGTCGGGCGTTGGCGGTGTATTGGATGCTTAGTGTGTTGGCGAACTTCTCTCTGTACTGAGACCATCGTGTATTGGTTGCGAGGGTGTTATGGTGCCGGTGTTGTGTTCTTTAGAGTTGTTGCTCTGTTTGTTCTGCTCTGCTGTTCCTTTCTGATATATTCTTTTTTGTGGTGTTCACCCGGATCTGCTTCTGTTTCGTGTTCCTCTTGTTCCCTTAAAGGGTAAAACCTGGAATTTTTTAAATGTTTTTTTACACGTATTTCTTCTTTTTCTGTTTTTTTCTATCTTTTTTCAATAAAATAAAATTAACTTCACTGTTTGACTGTATTTAGAGCCAAGGGATACCTGCATGGGTTGGCTTCAAATAAGTTGTGTAAATAAAAAAAACTTTATAATTCCTCATGGCCAACCCTGGCTCAAGAATACAAGGTTATCAACAGTGAAGAAATCTACGCCAGTTAACATTTAAAAAGGGTTTTTACGATTTTACTATTTAGATGCATAGGTTAACGCTCAAATAAAAACTTTTCAAGCTGATAATCATCATTCACGCAAACCACTAAAGAGACCACAAGCAATACCACTAACATGATCAGTGCCAATGCACATCACTCATAGCTACCACAAACGACCACCAGAATGCAAACGACAGCACACCTCCAGACAAACACTACATCCACCAAACTACATACTTGTGTTCTATTTACCAGTGCTATGTTGCAATCCTCCACTAATCATAACATCTTCTCCCCCAACGTGAACTCTACCTAGTCCTCCAATTTCATCAACAGTTGCTATTCCACTATTAACAAAACACCACAAACAGATATTAGGAGAAACGACTGGAACGACCCACTTAACTTTCACTAAAACACATAGAACACGACATTTTCGTACCTCAGTGCAAACAGGCACTAAACATTCTAAGAACCACTAGCATAGTGCACTGACTATCATACATTAACAAACATGATCTCACTCACCTATCATTAAACTAAGGGGTCTGTCCCCCTCATCACTGACATCTCACCTCTGCTTCTACCCTGTCATTACACATTCCATATTAAACAAGGGTGAACATGTGAGAAAACTCCAAACAACCAAAATCTCAGAAGTCCGCTACACTTCAGAATTAAAACAGGATGCACCATTACAACTCCACAACAACTTACATGAAGAAACAGATACTAACGTCTATCATTATTTTGCCTAGATTCATTACGGTAGAAATGCTATCCAGGTCACCCAATTTTTATGCTCGCTAAACACTTACACACGTTACCACCATCGATCAACAGTCCTAGAGAATGATAGGCACCCGAATTCTCTCATCGCTAAAGTACAAGACCCGACAACAAACATCCCTGCTGTCACAGCTGCTCACTCTCCATTAACCCCTCACTTACCACAGAACTAAAAACATCTCCATCTTCGCCAGCCTTATTATACAAATCAATGTCTAAGTAACCATCCAACCACTAACAAACAACACTTAATAGCAGCCAAGCAATACCTACACTTCGGCATACCACAGTACAATATTTAAATTGAAACTGCGATCAACCATAATAATTACATATCAATGATCACCTCTCATCTCAGCAAGTTAGCATCCATATTTTAGACTCACTTCCTAACCACCAGTCATTCTTTAGTCCCTAAATCTAAGCATTGGTCATCCACCCCAAACCCTTACAATATCTACACATAAATAGTATTCCAACATTAACCCATACTACCTCAAATATCCGAATAAAATGCAACCAGGCCCGGGATAACTCGTCTGTTATCACTTCCTTCCCTAAGTCAATCCCTTTACTCACCTCCCAGAACACGCCGTGGGGAATCACAGGCCTTAAGCGATCTGTGGACAAGGATGGTGGCAGGGGTGGGGTACCTTAGTGAGATGTGGCCACTCACTCGTGGATATGCGGTTCGGTCAGTGGGGCTGCCCAAGGAATTTAAGGTAATATATTATATATATTACTATATTATATTATATATTATACTTATATATTATATTATTTATATACTAATTATATACTATATAATTATATATATATTATATATCATATTTATATATCATATATATATATATTCATATATATATTATAAATATATATCTGGTATAGTAGCTCTATAATACTATAGCTGATATATATATATAATTATATTATATATATTTATATATATAGTATATATATATATATAATATATATTAATTATATATATAGTATAATATATTATATATATATATGATTATATATATTAACCAACCTGAGAACTTTGTTGATAGCAGTAATTTACTGAATCTAATTCTTCTTCCGGTTTTTTTTTTTTTCTTAATCTCAATTTTCAAGATTTGATATCCATTTTTTAATTTACTTTAAACAAAGCTCTGGAATAAATTGAACAACTTGTAAAAAGAATAAAAAATAATTCATCCCTAAGAATTGGTGAATAGCAGCCAGAACTTCTTCACCGCCAATTTGTTATAAAAAGATCACATTGTGGTAGTACAGCAAAAATGTATTCCTGCACCTAGGGTTGGGATTAAAAAAAAACGTTGTTCGTTCGTTTTTTTTAAAAAAAGCGTTTTTAAAAATTAAAAAAAACCGCTGGCCAAAAATTTTTGGCTTTCCTATCTTTCTTTTTAAAAATTACTTATTTTTCACCTATATAATCAATGTCTTTTTAGGGTATTTCATGCCATTAAATACAGTAGAATAACAGATATCGTTAAAAGAGGTGACTAACCAATATATTAAAGTAGCAGTTTAGGTACTTATAAAGTTTTATTAGTGCTCTAGGGCATTTAATTATTACATTTATCATGATACTGCATTATATTATTATTATTATTCATTATTATTATATATATATATTCTTCATCTACCTTTTTCTCCCCAAGATGGTGGTAAAGCGTGCAGAACAAGCATCATAGAGAAAAGGCAGGTGGAAGAAAGTACTGGGACACAAGCTAGTTCGAATATCATTTCTGGCGATCGAAAACTAGCAGATACTATAGTTCTTCTCTCTCTCTTCTCTCGTTCTTCTCTCTCTCTCTCTCGTCTCTCCGAAAGGTCCTCTCTCTCTCCTCACTAATATTCTCTCCTCGTCTCTCTCTCTGCGTCTCTCTCTTCTCTCCTCTAGTCTCTCTCCTCTTTCTATCAAGTCTTAGTCTCTTCTCTGCTGCTCGTCTCTCTCTCTTCTCGTTTCTGCTCCTGTTCTCTCGTCTTTCTCATCGTCTCTCGTCTCTCTTCGCCTTCTCCTCTCTCTCTGTCTTCTCTTCCTTCTCTCCTTTCCTCTCCTCTCTCCTCTCCTCTCCTCTCCCTCTCCCTCTCTTCTCTCTCCTCTCCTCGTCTCTCCCCTCCTCGCTCCCCCGTCGTCGTCACTCGCTCTCCTCTCTCTCTCTTCTCTCTCTCCCTCTCCTCTTCTCCTCCTCTCTCTCTCTCTCCTCCTCTCCCCCTCTCTCTCCTAAAGCAAGGCCCCACCTCAATGGCTCTCTCCTCTCCTCGTTCTTCTCTCCTCCATCGGTCCTCTCTTGCTCCTCGGTCTTCCTGCTCTCCTCCCATCTCCTCTTCTCATCTCTCTCTTCTCTCTCCTCTCTCTCCTCTCTCTTCTCTCTCCTCTCTCTCTTCTCTCCCTCTCTCTCTTCCTCTTCTCTCTCCTCTCCGCTTCTCTCTCTCTCTCTCTCTCTCTCTCTCTCTCTCTCGTCTTCTCTCTCCTCTCTCTCTTACGTCTGCTCTCTTCTGCTCTCTCTTTCTCATCTACATCTCTCTCCTCTCTC
>JABUQX010080707.1:0-2500 GCA_015478945.1 Trachelipus rathkii
CATTTTTTTGTTAAATCGTTTGGGTGTTTAACCGTTTTCGCATTTATCGTGAAACGCTATAGCGTTTTTCTGTGCGCCATATTATATATATATATATATATATATATATATATATATATATATATATATATATATATATATATATATATATATATATATATATATGTACAAAGTTATATATATATATATATATATATATATACACGATATAAGGCATATAACCATAGAATGTACCGACACACAAACACTAATCTAAATATTTACCTATAAATTAATTCATCTATTTATCTGCAATTTAATCCATCAACCAAACTTTTGAGACTTGTCCATGTATTTAATTTTATTCTACGAGAAATATTTCATTTAAACATTCAACATTTCGTGTGCCGAAAATGATAAGAGAAATTTCGCTATAACTGCCTTTATGATTTGCGATTCAAATATGGAAGTTGAAAATAAAGTTTTGTTCCTACAAAGGAAATATATAAATTAACTTCCCCTTTTTATGGTACTTATATATATATATATATATATATATATATATATATATATATATATATATATATATATATATATATATATATATATATATATATATATATATATATATATATCATCTTCATCATCATCTTCTTCATCATCATCACCCACCTTCATTCTCCATTGACTGGGGTAAGGTGCTTCACATGCCGGAAACAGAAGAAGTGGTGAAGAATTATGATGTGGTGGTCGAAAGAAAGCCCGGCAATACCGTTCCCTTTATACCCTTAAGTGAGAACTCGTCTCAGAATGCAAAAATCCCACCTAGGTTTCATGTGGAACTGGACCCTCACTATCCATGTTTTCTTTGGTTTCCCAGCCGGTTTATGATTCTTTACACCACAGAACTCCATAACATTTATTCTCTCATTTTATCAATTCTCTCTTACTATTTTATATATATATATATATATATATATATATATATATGTATATATATATATATATATATATATATATATATATATATATATATATATATATATATATATTGATGACAGGGAGTGGTCATGTCTTGTCACTGTGAGTTAGTGACAATACATTTTCACTCGCTGCAGTTGTTATGTTATTATTGTCTTTTTCGGAACTACTTGAAATATTCTTTCATATTGATAATATTAATAAAATCTATTTATAATCTATAATATAAGATAATATTCTACCAATTGATGTAACATCACTTATAACTGGACCAAGGGTGACCACTTTGTTAATTCAAAAAACATGATTTTTCACGTTTGGCTGGAGTTTTTTGTTTCTTTATATGTTTTTATTTTGTATATTTAAGTGATTTAAGTTCAAAAAAACAAAATTAAAATAATAATAATATAACAAGAATACTCTGTTCCAAATTTCTACACAATTGTCGGCAAAAGATCATCTCAAACAGGTTTCTTTTATTTCTGATGTAACATTTATCAATATAATATCAGCTGTTACTATTAAGTATTAATCGACCCCTTATTCACCATTAAAATTATCCGATTCTCAATATCGATAATTTTTATATATATTATGAAGTTTTTAATATATTTTTTTCAATTTTCAACAAACTATTGGCATTGTAACCCGTCACTCCGTAACACTCTTTAGTGTTGCTGTTTCATTGTGTCATAGACTATAGGCCCTATTTTAAGATTTTGATTTACATAGATTGAATAAATCACTTCAAAAATAATACTATATCGAACTTAAAAAAAGTTTGTTTACAATTTGATTTGGCAATATTTAATGGAGCTACAAAGGCCTTGTTTGTAATATTTTCACATGAAATACACATTGATTTTTTGTACTTTTTTATTAATTATAATCACTGCATATAATGTATATTGGTTATTATTTAAATGTTTTTAAATATTACTTGAATAAAAATTGTCATTATTAGTGTTCTTATGAGAAATTGAAACATATTTGGCGTAATAAATGATTTATTGCAATAGATGTCAAATTTAATGAGCTTTGAGTAATGTAAGGTACACAAATTTTATTTCACTAATATTCATATATCATGTAATGTTTGTTTTCTACAATCAGGATATGTAGCACGATAATCATTCACAACTTGTAACAAACACTGCTTCTGCTTTTCGTCTTTTGTCAAAATGCTTTTGTATTCTTCAATTAATTTTACACCTCTTTCAGCAACGTCATTTATCACAGATAAGTTGTTAATGATTTGTAATCCATATTTATAATCATCCCTCGTTTCCCATTGATCAGAAGGCACTGTTAAAAAGTCGGTACAAATATTAAATCTTGTAAAGAAGTTCTGTGTATTTGAATTAACAAACTGACTTATATCATTATTTACTAAACCCTTTACTTTATTTGGGCGTTCTAAAACTCTTTTGTTATTCATTTCCTCTACCTCATCAATTGTCTTCATTGCTTTCACCATTTTGTCCTTTATCACTTTTGGCAAACGATTATCAAAGAATGCTAAAGCAACCGTTTCAGAGCT
>JABUQX010080707.1:12500-25000 GCA_015478945.1 Trachelipus rathkii
TATATTTTAAATTATTATTTAATACCTAAATAAAATATAGAAAATAAAATAAATAAAAAAACAAATCAAAATTATATATAAAAATACTTTAAATAATTAATAAAAAAAAAAATTTAATTTTTAATAAAGTATATAAATATATATATTATATATATATATATATATATATATATAATATATATATATATATATATATATATATATATATATATATATATATATATATATATTATTTATATTATATATATATATATATATATATATATATTATATATATATATATATATATATATATTATATATATATATATATAATATATATATAATATATATTACTTTTGTGATTTTTTTATGTTACAGGAACTCTCGAAACCCCACAAGAAGCGGCCACACTGTGTTGAATAATCAACTCCATGGGTGCACCGTTACCTGGCTCATACATAATATAAATGTCATAAAAGACAATTTGGATTGCGAAATGAATATTTACTCAAAAATAAATAAAAGGCTAAATAAAAAGTCCTTACATTATAAATAGTCCTAATATTACATAACAAAATTAATTGTCGTGAAGAATATTCAGTTCTTGGAGATAAGAGAAAATAGAGATACTGTTAAAGTGGGAGGATTCTGATAAGATATGAGAGATATGAGATAACCTTTTAGAAAATTGACGACGGTGAATGAGGTTCCAGTTGAGACAATCAAATGAGATATGGGTGAACAGATTGCGGGGTCTGGAGACGGCAAAATTTGCAGATGGGAGGAGGATTCAGTGACATGTAGTGTCTGTGAGTGATATTGATGTGGCAAATGCTTAAGCGTGCAAGTATCACCTAGTGCAAGCCCTTTCGTCTGTGAGAGAAAGTCCACTCACCAATGTAAGGGTTTATATTTCTAAATTTCGGTCCTCGCTGACCACTCGCTCATCACTCCTGCCAATAAGACAGGAAACCTTGTCGGAGAGCAGCAAATAATCAGTTGATGAGAGGCGGCCTTGTCGAATGGTATCCGGGAGGTACCTGGAACAGCTTCGAAAAGAAGAGGCGTCCATTTTGGCCTCTCTGTCGCCGATTTCATTGAAAGTTATTCCTACGTGAGAGGGGTCTAACATAGTGTAATTTATTTCCTGCGAGAGTGGAGCAGCTGAAGAAATTGTTGTTACAGCGGGTACCATTGGTTGTTTTAGAATAGAGGGCTTTAAGCACCTGGAGGGCGGTGAGCGAATCTGAATAAATGACCTAAGAGTGGTCTTGGTTAAGGAATAAAATTCGATATAGGGCAATCATTATAGCCATTAATTCTGCCTTAAAAATTGAAGCATGGTGGATTGCGGTCAGGAAAGACAGCAGACGCACCCACACTGTTCCCTGTTTTAGAGCCATCAATAAATACTGGAGTAAATTCACCGTGAACTGCGGAATGAGACAAGAATGATGCCTTTAACAAGGCAACAGGGTGGCTAGATTTAGAGAGAGAGAGAGAGGTCAGAACCATACAGATGGTGGGAGTAGGGAATAGCCAAGGTGTGTACCCTTCATCATAAGAGAATGACAGCACCTTTTGCAAAGTAATGTTGAGGAAGTTATGGATGTTATAAACTATGTTTGCAAATGGCCATTAAGGAGGGATTCTGAGGTATCTCTCGCAGAACGGGTGTCAGAGCAGATGGTATTGGGGTTTGAAAGCGAAGATAACTTGTGTACATGATGTTTCCCATTCGAAGAGAGATTGACATCACATCATTGGATTCAACTTAATGGCTCACCTAGGAGGATGATCGGAGTATTTCAGTGGAGATACGAATAGTCTCGTTTTGGATGGAATCTAACAAGTGGGTCCTTGCTCATACATATTATTATAAATGTCATAAAAGACAATTTGGATGGCAAAAGGAATATTCAGTCAAAAGTAAATGAAAAGCTAAATAAAAAGATGTCCTTACATTATAAATAAAATTAAATGTCGTGAAGAATATTCAATTCTTGAAGGTAAGAGAAAATAGCTACTATTAAAGTAGGAGGATTCTGATAAGATATGGGATAACTTTTTAGGTGTTATGGACCATAGAGTAGAAAAATGACGACGGCGAATGGGGTCCAGTTGAGCAAAATCAATGAAGATATGGTGAACATCAATGTCAATGGGCAACTGAAATTCAGAGCCCATTTTACCTTTAATAATAACATTTACACCCAAATAACAGGCTTAAGCATGGGCTCAACAACGTCACCTATGCTTATCAACATCTTTATGGAATTAATTGAAGTAAAATTTTTACCTAACATTTTAGGGAATTATTGTATTTGGAATAATTTGGTATAATTTGGTAAAGAGACTTTGATGATATCTTTGCAGGTATTCCTTCTAATAAGAATGTGGACATGATTGTTGGTGAATTAAATGGATGTGTCGCTGAAATAGATTTTACTTTGGAAATGGAAATTGATGATAAGCTTTCTTTTCTTGATATTCTTTTGAGGAGAACTGCAAGTGGTCATATTGCATTTGACGTTTATAGAAAGGAGACACACGTGGATAATTATGTTCATTGGCTCTCTTTTCACTCTGATTTTGTAAAACACGGTGTTGTAAAGGGGTTCTTCTTAAGGGCTCTACGAATTTGCAGTCCACATTATCTAGATATGGAAATAGAATATGTTAAGAATGTTTTTAAAAATCTAGGTTACCCTGAATCCTTTATATATAAGGCTCTTCATGCAGCAAAAAGGAAGTTTTATTTTTCACCTCCCACTGTTGAACCTGCAACTGATAAAATCAAGATAATAGTGCTTTTTCCAACACACAATTTAAAAGATACGTAAACTAAAGATTTTTTAAATGCTTGCTTCAGTGTCCCAACCATACTAAAAAATTTGCTACAAAATTTAAAATTTGATGATTCAGAATTTATTAATGTTGCTGCATATAAAGTACCTTGCATAGATTGTAGTTCTTTATATATTGGAGAAACTTCCGATTTGGAAAGAAGACAATATCAACATTCTTACTCTCTAAAAATTTGCAGCTGTAGCTCATCCCTGCAAAAGCATAGAAAAGAGAAGGAACACAGGATCGATGTTACAAAGACTGATATCTCCCGTGAAAGAAACTCACAAAAGAAAATTATTAGAATTTTTTTTAATTAAGAATGTAAATAATTTTAATGTTTTAAATACCAATACTCTTGATGATTTTACAAATTTCATTCTTAAAAATTTTTCATAAGTCTTATTTTTTTAATAAATATCTGAATAGCATCACTTAAACAACTATTTAAATAATCTATTTTGTCCTTATTTATAATAAAGTTTTATTTACAAGCCTGAATAAAGAGAGGCAGTGTGTAATCCCGAAAGTCTAGTTAGAGGTTTTTGTAATTTTTATTTTTTATTTTGTTTTACTTCCTGTGGGATTTTATAATAATACTATATTCACACGCCTATTGTGTTTTCTCATATATATATATATATATATATATAATATAATATATATATATATATATATATATACTAAAAAAATATTTGAAGAAAAATATAGATATATAGTTATAAAATTATATATAATATATAATATAATATAATATATATATCATAATAATATAAAATTAAATCCAAAATCAGTTTTCTGTTAAATATTTAATTACCAATCAAATCAAATAAATTTATATAACTTAATTTCAAAACCGCAAAATCAAATTTTTAAAATTGAACATTTTGTAATTAACGCTTTTTCCCTCTCGTAATAAAGTTGTATCTAACAAACCTTGATTAACATATTAAGAAATGATTTTTATGCAATTTTTTATTTAAATGGCTTGCATATTTTGTACGCTCCGAAGGAGAACAGATATTAACTTAACTGTTTAGATTTTTCTTTGTAGTTTTCTTTTAGCAATAGTACAGAATAATACGCACGCTTATATATAATATATATATATATATATATTATATATAATATATATAATATATATATATATTATATATATATATATATATATATATATATATATATATATTGTAAGATTAAGCTAGTATGGACTTGGATGGAGAGGAAAGAGGTAGGGAATGACGTGGGAAGAATTGAGTGAGAAGTTAAGTGAACAAGGTAATTAGGAAAAGTATTTAAGAGTGCTAGCAAAAATAATCAATTGAATGTGAACAAGATGATACTGAACAAATGATGAAAGCCATTGTTAGTAGTGCAAGAGGAGTATGTGTATGTGCTAAAGTAGTGAATAAGGACCTCAACAGTGAATGGTAGAACGAAGAGGTGATTATACAAGCGGTTGAAAGTAAAAACGAAGCGTGGTTGAATGTGATTAAAGAAAATGATGAGGTCTCAAAAGAAAAATGTTTAGAATTATGTAAGGAGGAAAAAGGAAGGCCAAGTTGCATAAGTAGGAGGAAAAATGAGGTAAATGAACAGTTTGGAAGAGGGATGAATGTGGACTTACAAGGGAATAGGAAGCTTTTCTGGAAGGAAGCGCGATAGGTTAAGAATTAGAGTGAGGGGAATCTGCTTAGAATAATGAACAGGGATGTTGCTTTCGTAACTGATGAAATGGATGTGATAAGATTGTGGAGGGAACACCTCGAAAATCTGTATAACATTGGCAGTAATGAAGAGGTGATAGTGAATGAATGTGGGTTTGATGGTGAAGGAAGAAATATGTATTTTGGAGATGAGGTAATTAGTAGGGAAGACGTAATGGGTAATATGAGAAAGGTGAAGAATGGTAAATCTGCAGGCATAGATGGAATTACTGGTGAAATGATCAAGAATGGAGGAGAGATGGTGATTAAATGGATTTTTTAAGTTGTGACAAAGCGCTTATGGAGAATATAGTTCCGAGAGATTGGAGGAGAGCAGCAATAGTATCTTATATAAGGGTAAGGGGGGATAAGGGAAACTGTAGGAACTATAGGGGAATTAGTTTATTGTGTTTTATAGGGAAGATATATGCTGGTATTTTGGTTGAAAGAGTACGTCGAGTGACTGAAGGACTGACTGGTGAAGAACGCGGTGCATTTAGAAGTGGTAGAGGATGTGGGGATCAAATTTTTACGTTTAAACAAATGATTGAGAAAATGAGAGAGAAGAAGAATAAATTGTAACTAGGTTTTAGGAACTTGCAAAAGACGTATGACAGGATTTATAGAGAAGCTGTGTCAGGTGTCAGTGATAAAAGGTGTTGGCTTCTGAATGGAATCAAAACTATTTATGACGTTAGTGAAACGTGTGTAAGAATAAACGGATTCGAAATTGATTGGCCTAATATTAATAGTGGAGTGAGGCATGTATGTGTTACGTCTTCTTGGTTATTTAATTTGTTTATGGATGGGGTTATGAAAGAATTAGAGGTGGGGTGGCAGGGGAAAGTGTTAGAATGATGGAGAATGGAAAAGAGTGGAGGGTGCCCTGCTTATTGTATGCGGATGATTTAGTTTTGTGTGGTGAATCTGAAGAGAGTTTGAGAGGATTGGTAGAGGGGTTTGGCAGGGTGAGTAAAAGGAGAGGTTTGAGAGTTAGAAATACAGAGAATATAGAGAAGAGTAAGGTTACGGTAGTGAGTGAGGAGAGTCCGCTGTGTGAAGTCATGTTAGATGGTGAGCAGCTGGAGCATATATCTAAGATTATATATTTAGGATATATGTTTGATGAAAAGAGAACAAATGATGCAGAATGTAGTAGGAAATTTGTGAATGGTAGGAAGGAGGCCGGTGCAGTTAAATCCTTGGTAGATGTGAAGGGGGGACTAAGTCTTGAGTGCGCTAGGGTCTTATATGAGGGTATGTTGTTACTTATCCTAATGTATAGTAGTGAAACTATGGTCTGGAATAAGAGGTATAGATCTAAGGTACAATGTGTTCAGATGGACAATCTTAGGGGCGTGGTAGGTGTGAGAGGAATTGATAAACGCATTAGGGAGATGTTTGGTGTGAAGAAGGGCGTAAATGGGATAATAAACGAGAGTACATTGAGATAGTATTTTCATATGAAATAGATGGATGATAGTCGGTTGGTTAAGTGGATGTATAGTGGTGAGTGTGCTGGGAGACTGAAGAAAGAGTGGATTGAGTCAGAAAAGGAATGCCTGAAGGAGAGGAATGTGAGTTTGGCGAAGGTGAAAAGAAAGATAAATAATAGGAGATAAGGGGTATGATTGTGGGTTTTCCCCAGGGGATGAACCCGACATTGAAGAGATACCCCAATGAGGTTTCATCGCAGTCTCGTGAAAACTCTATAGTGGCGTCTTGTGACTGCGACAAGTTCTCACTTAGGGGTATAAAGGGACGGTAAAGGGGCTTTTCTTTTAGACATGCGTCATTTTCTTCTACTACTTTTCAGTTGCGATGTATGCTACGCACCTCACCTCCAATCTGGGGATAGGAGGAAGATGATACAATCGTGTATATTCTGTATAATATATATATATATATATATATATATATATATATATATTATATATATCTATATATATATTATATATATATATATATATATATATAAATATATATATATAATATATATATATATATATATATTAATATATATATATATATATATAATATATATATATATATATAATATATATATATATATTATATATATAAAATATATATATATATATATATATATGGCGGATGATTTGGTTTTGTGTGGCGAAATCTGAAGAGAGTTGAGAGGATTGTAGAGAGATTTGGCAGGCTGTGTAAAAGGAGAGTTTTGAAGTAAACGTAAGATAAGAGTAAGGTTATAGTTGTGAATGAGGACATCCCTCGGGGTGAAGTTAACGTTAGATGGTGAGCAGCTGAACAAGTGTCTGAGTTTAATATTTAGATAAATGTTGGATGATAAAGGGAACGGAATGCTGCAGAGTGTATTGAAAGTTTGTTAATTGGCAGAAAAGGTGGCTGATACAATTAAATCGTGGTGGACGTAAAGGGACCAAGTCTTAAGTGCGCTAGGGTTTTTACTGGAGATATGCTGTTACTGTGTTAATGTATAAGTTGTGATAGGACTAGAGGTCTGGAATAAGAGGTATAGATCTGAAAGTATAATGTGGTCAGATAGACAATCGTAGGGGTGTGTTAGGGTGTGAAAAAAAGGCGTAAATGAGAGAATAAATAATAGTGTTGAGATGGTTTTGGTCATGTGGAAAGGATGGTTTGAGAGTCGGTTGGCTTTTGCGGATTTATAGTGGTGAGGGTGCTGGAAATCGACCGGCTTGGGAGACCGATGAAAAGTGGATTGAGTCAGTAAAGGAATGCCTTGTTAGGGGAGATGTGGCGAGTTTTGGCAGGGGGCGTAGAAGATAAGGTATCATGATCAGATGAATTGAGGTTGTGTGAGGGGTATGGTTGTGTTGTCACATGCCCTGGGCCGAGGGACTGCGTGTTCCCACAGTTGAGAGCCGCAGATACAATATTGACTCGAGAGTCCGTCGCCATCCGTAAAGCTCTAGAAGTGGCAATTTTATGACGCGACAGTACATTCAACTAAAGTGTATAACCTTTTATATGAGGGCGGTAGAGACTCGTGCTTGCTTGCGCACGTTTGCGCTACATATCTTCTCCTAACTCTTTTACTGTTCGTGGCATGTGATTGCAGGCTATTCCAGGCTTGCGGGGCAGAGAGGTGGGTTGATCCGTATATGGGTATTCTTATATATACTTAGTGAGCCTTTAGCTCAGGGTTATAGTATGGTCTATCCAACTTATATATATATAGTATATATATATATATTATATATATATCTAATATTGATAATATTACTTCTGATTTTATATATATTTATAAATAATATATATTATTGATACCGTTTATTTTCATTTATGAGGTATTACTCTATTTTATTATTTAGTATACTCGGGATAGTGATATTGGTATACTTTAGGTATATGGTTATATTATTATATTTATTGTACTATATACCTTTATTACTAGATCTTTAATTTCATACCTATACCTTCTCGTTTTATTATTACTTATCCTCACCTCTCCTCTACGCTTGTTTATTGCTTTATACTGTTATTCAATTAACTAAAGAAGTTTAGCTATCATCGTAAGTTTGGTCATAGTCATATTATCACACGACAATAAGTGCTGCCACATTCCTCCGCTCATACCTGAATAACCAGATTCTAGTCCACATTGTGCACATCATCCGACTTGTGAAAGAACTTAGCTATTTTTCCTATCGTCATACAGCAGCGCTACGAGGCTATCGTTAGATTGAGATACGAACGATCTATCGAATGCTCATCTAATTCCAGATTGTGCATAGATTTCAGTTAATCCTAACACAATACCACATATATTATGTCTCTCACTTGTAATTAACATGATTTTCCTATATTTGCTACTATAACTCAATACAATAAGAGACGCGAACATCACAGATTGTACTCAACATGTCACACACTTCACTTCCTCACACATCAACTCATTTCATCAGAGTCTCCTATATAATATATTTAAATAACTCAGATACTACTTGTTAATCTTAATGATGCTCATCCATTCTAAATATAGTACCTATATCATAACCCTCACTCACTCTAGAGGATTAGTTACCTATTACCTATCTATATATCACACTCCATATCACTCATTATACTCACTTTAAATCTATAACTGAGTTTAACTTTCAAAACCTTATCTATCTTTTTACACAGCCTGCCAATAAATCCTTACTTACCATTTTTATATAACACCATAATAATCCTATTATATACTCATAACTTTTCTTACTAAAGATTACGCCTACTACAAATACTCAATATATTTACATTCCACGTCAATAATATATATTAATATATATATAATATGTATATAATAATATTATATATATATATATTATTATATATATAATAATATAATTAATATATATATATATATATATATATTATATATTAATATATATATATAATATTATATATAATATTTACTATAATATATATTATATATATATTATATATATATATATATATATATAAATTATATATAATATATATATTATTATATATTAATATATTATATATATTATATGATATATATATATATTTTATTATATATATATATATATATATATATTAATATATAATAATATTATTAATCTATATATATATATAAAATAATATATTATTATATTATTAATAATATAATATATTATATATTATAATATATATTATATATATATAATATTTAATCTAAATAATATTATATAATATATATCTATATATATAATTATAATTACAGGATTTAGTATTACAAATATATACCCACCTTACTTCCTCTACATAATCCTACCAAGATTATGATGAGTATGAGGAGTGCGTAGCATACTATTGCGCATTAGAAAGTAGCCTAGACAGCAAACATAGAAAGGCATTTTAGGAGTGATGCTCTAGTAGTGAAGGTGTGGTGTGATCCAATTTTACATAACTATTAAGTAAGATGATAGGCGCTGAAACGTATTTTCGCTGTCTACGAATATATAGTCTTATCACACACAGCCACATTCCTGGTAGTGTGAATTGATCTGTTAGTCCAAGGTAGCCTCGCTTCACACGAGAGCGAGCAATTTTACTGTGACGGGCGTATAATTCGACTCTCTTACTCGGTATATGCTCTGTGCTGTATTGTTATATGTTCATTAGCGAGTAAGTATACTCTTCATGTCGGGTTATCATCTCTCTTGGTAGATACTCGCTCAATTGCTCTAGTTTCCGCTCTATATTATATCTCTCGTCTTGTTTTCTTCTTTCCCCTTCCGCCCCCGTTACTTACAGGTCTTGTAACTCAACGATGAGAGCACGAAGTGACGCTCATATTCTTTTTAGTTTATGTCGTAGTTATGTATGCATGTAATGCTTCTTCTGATTCGTATCGTTGCTCTCGTTCCGCTTCGCCGCATGATACGCTCGCTGCAGCCTAACACTCTGAATCTATTATACATCTCTACTACACGTACTATCTCTCATTACTTATTTTATCATAAATATGATAACTCATTAATCTCAATGTTATACTCTCGTTTATATTAATACCATAATTATTACTCAGGCCCTTATATTACACACACATAAATCATACTCTACCTAATATTAGCTTGATTTTTTCTTACAATTTACACTACATTATACTCACACCTATACAGCTACACGTATATTAAGATTTATGTCCTATCTTAGAATAACTGATACTATTGTATTATATTTAGATATACATACTACTTCTTAAATTCCCAGACCTAGTATTCTATACTTACTTTATCATTAGTGAATTAATAGTAAAGCAACCATACTCATGAATATAAGTACTATACGCCCTCAAGACTTAGTATACTCACTACCTTACACATATCTATACGCATAATAGGATTATATAACTCACTGAGACACCGGCCTTACTCTTTACTACATCACAATTTTACTACTAACTAATACATTTCTGCATTACTAATTTGTTCTCTACTTGTACATCAAAACAATGTAATATTATATTATCTAAAATATAATATAATCTTTAGTAATTCTTAAGTACTCCAGGTACTTAGCTTACACATACCATATCTTAACATGACTTTAACTAAGCGGATTAACTCTACTACTACTCACTTACTCAGTAACTCTATTATTAATACCTTTATCTTATTTTATTTTTATTTTAAAATTGAGTTGTATATATATATATTCTTTTTAATTTTTACTTATCGTCAAGTAATTCTTACTAACTATACCTTATTTATTTACTTTTACAACTTTTCAGTTGTAGCTCCCTGACACTAAGCCTCTATCACTACGTAGCAGAATATCTACAAATTCATACAGCAGAGAATCTCGTACATCCATTCGTCCTACTCGGAATCGGTCTTACTCGGCGCTATTAAACACCTTTAGCAGTTTAATTCATTGCCAGTCCTTAATCTAATATCTTAAGTAGTTTCTAGTGAGACACAGCTTTATTACGTTCGACGCTGTCCCCGAGTTTATCTCTCTCTCTGCGTTAATTAATTCTCCCCTTCTCTATTGTGCGACACTTTTCCTTCGAATTTATTCTTTTTTCATCTCCTGGTCTCGAACTTACAATATATAACAGACGTACAACTGATTATTCATATTCATTTCATATTTATAAATTCCACTATACTTATATATTATTATCCTAACTTTTCTTATCCTCATCCCCTGATTAACTCTACACTATTAATTATCTATGATCTTATTTCATATATCTATATCTCTTATTAGAGTATAACCTTACACTTATCGCTATCCGTTATAATTACTTCACTAACCATCACGTTTTACATCCTATCTACGTTCTATCACTTATATGATTATTATTTAGCTTATCATTCCGAGTATACTTATTTACATCATGGGAGAGATCACTCAGCCCGTCATTTACTTCTATACATCCTGTTTTAGTCTTTTGACCATAGTCTAAAACTACTGTTTACTTATATCCTCTCTTACACTTCCTCGAGGGGAAATACTTTTCTTATTTGAATCGTCATATTCACATTAATCTTGTGAGATCCATATATTGACGTTCTCGGAGCTGATGTGAGATTGTTACAGCTGCTGAGCCTTCTCTTCTTAAACTCACGGTATATGATTCTAGAAATGTGCAACGCGTCTTCACCAGTCAGTCCTTCAGTCTAAGCGCACACTCAGAAATGACCGACACGCTTTACGGCGGAAGAATTAGAGTCTGAAATGACTTCTGAGGCGGATCATGGTGCGGCTCTGGTTCCGGTGACGAAGCCGAATCTTGAAATCTGCATTCAAACTTATAATATACCGATGAAGGTATCTTTCCATATGTTAACAACCCCATAGAACTTGATTTTGAGAGTTTCAGAACCTTAAAATTGTATGAGAACCCCCAATTGGAGGGTTCCGTACGAAAATAAAAATAAAAAATAAAGAAGAGGCATAGGGAATAGATAAGAGAAGAAGACGGAGAAGTGATGAAGAAGGAATAAGAACTAGTCAGAGATAGAGAAGGCACATATTAGGATGTAATGTACCTGAGCCGTTGCCGGAGCCATAGTTGAATTCTGGTTCCAAAATATAAAGACCGAGTAGGTATATTTCCTATGTTTAGACCCCCTAGATTTCGATTGTTAGAGCTTCATCATCTTCAAGAATGTCTGAGAACCTCCTTAAGGGGGATCCCTGACGAGAAAAGAAAAAATAAAGGAGAGATATAGGGAATGGATAATAGAAGAATATTTAGAAAGTATGAAAAAAGAATAAGAACAAGCCAGAGAAGGAGAAGGCACATGATACGGAGCACTACACAAATTCCTGATCCGGAACAGGTGCGGTGCTGAGTAAGCATACATTCGTTTAATACACCAATATTGGTGCTATTTTGTATGTTTTTGACCCCATAGATCATGAATTTGATAGTTTCAAGTTGCTGCGAGGAGTCTGAGCACCCCCCTGGAGTGGGGCCCCTGAAGAAAATCCTACTTTTACCATG
>JABUQX010080707.1:35000-38253 GCA_015478945.1 Trachelipus rathkii
AATAAAAATAAAATCTTTAAGCATCATATAAATATTTCATCATTCAGAAGAAATATATTAGTGTAGGTCTGCCCAAAGAAAATGAGACCTGAGGCTGATATAGTGATCATCGTTTGTACTTTTTTGTTATTAAATTAATTTATTTCATTTTTAAAGGTAAAATCCCTTTTAGGGGTTTGGTCCCCATGTCGTGTGGGTGTCTTACCATTTCAAACTAATCAGGAAATCTTCCTTCGTCATTTCAGTAAATATATATTGATATAGCACACATTAAAACAAGGTAAAATCAGGCTTTTCTTCATGGGCCGCACTTTAGGGGGTGCACAGGATACCCTTACTTACTTGAAACTATCAAATTCGTGATCTATGGGGTCGGAAACACGTAAAATGATACCAAAACTTGTATATGAAACTAATGTATGGTTACTTAGCACCGTACCGCACCTATTCTGGATTCGCAACCTGTGTAGTGCACCGTATCATGTGACTTCTCCATCTCTGACTTGTTCTAAGTACTATTTTATATATTGATGTTATTTTCTCAAGTTTATACAAAATGTGTGTTCAAATAGGACTTAAAGCAGCAAAGCAGTATATCATTATCGTATGACCGGATGGAGGGGGCTTGGACTGGGGTGTTTGCGGTGCTGCTTTAGGGTCAGTAAAGTACATACTTTTAATAAAAATTAATTTTTTTAATTAAAACAAAATGTTTAAATACTTTCTAATAATGAAACAGATTTTTTACAAACAAATTAAAATGTTTCAGTTTAAGAGAAAATGATGTACTCAAAATATTATAGTTAACGCTCAATTTTAGAAAACGGGTAATATGAAAAAAATAAAAATATAATTGTAAATGTTTGAAAAGAAAATGGAGTAAACAGTTTATTAAAGCTATAGTTTAAAAGAAAGTATATTTTAAGGGAGGCGACCTTATAAATAATATAATAGGTTGTATGGACTAAGATAGTATGCTAAGCAATGTTATTGTTGGTTAGGTCAAGTTAAAAAAGAGGAAGATAGGTGGAATGACAGATTGTTAGAGAATGACAGATTGTTAGAGAGTTCCCGTATAATTAATAAGCTCTTTATACTAAGTTTCATATATAGTGTTCAATATACAATTGCTATAGTGATTGTCTAAGAAATTAATAGCTAAATTCACCGTAAAAATTTTATTTTAAGGATAAAACACCATTTTGAGATTCGGTCCCCACATCGCGTGGAAACCTTACAGTTTCTGTTTCCTATGGAATTATCCTTCGTCATCGTTCATTCATCATCCTCTGTTATGTACTCGGTGTTTTTCTATTTTTTCTTTGGGGGCCCCTCCCTGCTGCTCTCAAAAACCCTTGAGGGTTCTGAAACCATCAATATCAAGTACTATGGGTTCACAAACATAGGTAAAGACACCTTACTTGATCTATTATATGCATATTCCATGATTTCAAATTTGGCTCTGGCTCCGGTGTCTGCTCATTGATCAACAATAACAACTTTCTCTGACTCTAAATCCTTAGCCTAGTCATTTCAGCAATTTATTTAAAACCTAGCTACGGCTATATTCAAGTTTAGGGGCCCAGCTCCCCCTTGGATGGGCGTAGCAGCATGAAACCTTGTCTCCGCAACGGTGAAAGTACCAGCTATATATTTTTAAGTTTGAAGGGGATACGTCAATTATATTCCCTTTAACTAGGGAGTTCTCTCTTCTCTCTCTCTCTCTCTCTCTCTCTTCTCTCTCTTATGATATATTATATTATATATAGATATATTATATATATATAATATATATATATTTACTATTATATATCATATATATTAAGTATATTATATATATTTATTATGAATTATATATTATACTATATATGTTATGTTATTACCTATATAATATATAGTATATGATATAATATATATTAATATATATATAGTAATTACATTTATTTTTATAGTATATTATTATAATATATATAATAGACTATTATAATATATATATATATATAGTTTATATATATATATATATATTATATATATATATATATATATTATAGTATTATAAATTTCTATATATTCTATCTTGTGTTGACAAGTTCAGTAATTTTCTCAACTTTCTTCTTAGAAGAACGTCTTAAACTTCTTCTCCAACTACTAACTTGTATCATTTGGTTATAAACCAGAGTACTTTTCAGCAGTCGAAACATCAACTAGATACTTTATAAATCTAATTAGAATTACAACATACAATTTCGTACTCTACTCCTCGTGAGATTTTGTATAATTTTTAAACCAGTTATGCAAAACTATTCTAGCATCAGCATTATCAAGTTTTTTGATGGATGTATCTTGATCCTATTAATGATTTGGCGTACCTTTAAAAGGTACTGACTGGTGTTACGAGGTTTTACAATCTGCAATTTCTTCAAATATGTCTCGAAAGCTTTAGCAGTTTTTGTTGAAAATCTAGAATAAAATGTTTTTGCAGTTAGATGCCCCAATTGCCTTAAAGTTGTTGGGTCGGAATGTGTAGTTACTCACATATCTTCTATAATAAGGATGCCTCCTACCAAGTTTATGCTTTGTTTTTGAAGATGCTTATCTAATCTATTAAATGGCTCTACGTTAGCACATGAAAGAAATGGGCACTTTTTTTTTAATATTTTGATAGTGTGGATCTACTGCACCTCTTTTCGTAGCAGATTGTGCACGTATGTCACTACCAACAAGCTCATATGTGCGCTAATGCTTCGAAAAGTATTTAACATTTTTGTCAGAAAAATTACATATTTAGATCTGTTTGAGTCAAAATATATATAATCTTGATGGCCTGTAGAGGTTGTTCGATGTAAGTTCTTTTCTTATCTAGAATGAAAGTGGACTTCACTGCAAATACATGAAAGAGTATTAGTGCTGACTCAAAAGTCCGGATTTAGTATAAAGTCTCCCACATCGTTTATAAAAGCAATACATTACAATAAGTTTTAAAATTTAGAATAATATTATAATAAATCTGTTAATAACAAAATTAGGCATAAAGTGAATAAAACCAAAATAAGGCCTAAAAGTGAAAAGAAAAAGAATTAAATATCTTCCATAAAAGCTATAAATGTTTTCCTTATTATGCACTCACATTGGTTTCTAATCATCCTATTAGTGCTTTTCTTCTTTATTTGTAAGTTCTTATGTAAAGCAGCAAAGAGATTATCGCTTTTGTAGACAGATGTTTTAATTTCTTCCTCCATTTGGGTGATAGGTT
>JABUQX010080708.1:15000-17500 GCA_015478945.1 Trachelipus rathkii
TTATTGACGAGGTCCTTGGAGTCCTTAACTATATTTTTGTACTGTATAAATATTCTTTTATGGTCATCATTATGGAGCATTCGTTCCGTGGAACCCATGTACGTTCCTAAACCATATTTAGGGCAAGTATATTATGAGTGCATAAGGTCTGTGATTGTATCTTTAAACTTAAAAAATGGTCCTATAGTTGTAGAGTTTTTGAATACTGTAATAAATTTTTAATAAATATAGTATCTGTGAATTATCTTGTTCAATTCGTGTTTTAGTTGAATCTCCCAAATAAGAAAAGCCGAAGTATAATTTTAAAAATATTTCTCCCGGCTTAAAACATTTTCATAAGAAAAGACTTCCAGTTGGAGATTTAATTTTAGATTTATCAGGGCAGTTACTGAAATATTCAAACATTGGCATGAATATTTCTTTTTTTCTATTAATATTAGTAAAAAAACTGTGCCCAATTCTTAACTTCTTTGCATTTGAAATGGACAGAGTAATGTTTATTTCACTCCCTTTAACTAAAACTAAAAAAAACTTGTATTAAATCTTCTTGTTATCGTGCTATTCGCTGCAAGGACGCTCCTTTCAATAAATAACGTCTACTTTAATCTCTAGAAAATCATGCAATTAATATATCATTCCTGAATCATACAAAATCTATTCTCATGGAACTAAAAAATTTCAAAAAAAAAAAAAAAAAACTTTTCAATGAGCTTTCATATTCATCTTCACGCTCTTTCTAGCATATTTCAAAAAAAAATAAATAAATAAAATAAAATAAATATCAACTCTACTTTTCCTCTTTCCCTTCTCTAGTATCCCCAGATGGCATCACTTCCACTTTACTCTCTGTTTATATTTGAACCATTTGCTCAACCTTTTGCCTCTAATTCCAACTAAGGCGATTCAGAAGCTATTCCCCCTTCTCCACCCCATCTCTGCACCTAACACCTAAAATGCGTATAATTCTGATGATGATGATATATAAATATATATATATTATATAATATTATATATAATATATTATTAAAAATATATTATATATAATATAAATAAATATATATAATATATATATCTTCTGTGATTTTCAAAGCTTACCGAGCTTTTGCCTTGGTAAACTATTTTGTCTCTGTTTTTGCCACTACGCCCTTCCCGTTCTGGCTAGAAACGTGTCTTCAGCTCCGACTGCGCCGGAGAAGGGGACCCCCATCCTCTCAGTCCTCATACAGCCGGAGAAGGGGGACCCCCTCTCAACCCCTCAACCACTCTTACAGTTTGTGTTATTGTACTTTCCTAGTTTTCGGATCTTTCCTTCTGGGGAAGGATTTTATAACGTTTTAAATTCTTCCACTCTTTATCCTAATATCAGGTATAGTTTCATGTGAAGAATCGCTTTTTTCCTGATCTTTCTTTCCCCACTTTGTGACTTCCTTGGTTTACATATATAATATATAATATATAATATATATATATATATATTATATATATAGATACTATATAATATATATATATATATATATATAGTATTATTATTATTATATATTATATTATATATATTGTTATATTAAATAATGAAAAAAAAATAAAATTTGAAAACATTCGCATCCACATCCGCGGATATGGAAAAACTGGCAATCCCACAATGACATTCCGAAATCCGGCGGATTTTGAAAAACTTTCTGGACATTGCGATCCGATTTCACTTTTTATATATTATATATATAATATATATATATATATATATATATATATATATATATATATATATATATATATATATATATATATATATACTATATATATTATATATTATATATATATATGATATATATATATATATAATTGTCACCTTTAGAGTATATTATGGTATTTGGTAAGAATAATGGCTTGAATATATTCGCTCGAAGTTTCTTAATCAAATTCTCTCAATTGTTTTGATGCTTTTTCTTTGATTATTCATAAAGTTCTGGAAAATGGAGTCTGGGTTAAAGGTAAAATCTTTAGAGTCTATACATGAACGTTTTCTTTGGAGTCTATACTTGAACGTTTTCTGAGCACGTACACACTTACATATACTCACCTATAGTCCATGGTGTACATGAGAGTGTAATCAAGTTTTGAAATATAGAGATGTATTAGAGCTAGACTGAAGACAAGTGTTGTTAATACTTGTATTTTGACGTCATTTATGTTATAATAATAATGCTTGTTTAATATTATCTTAATTTTGATTTTGGGTATCTAACCTAGTGTTAATTATACTTTTATATACTTATATATGCTTTTTAATTATACTTTTTTAATTATACATCATCACCATAATGCCAAATTCAGAAATTTGCAGTTTTGTAGTTCTGAGTTATTGTTAATTCAAAATTTAATCTGCTTCTAAAATTTCGTTTTTTTTTTTTTTTTTGTTCTTTTTTTTTGTTTTTTTGTTTTTTTATTCTCGTAACTATTTCAAATTATTTAATCCGAGTGTGCATAATTTTGCATTACATTC
>JABUQX010080708.1:25000-29593 GCA_015478945.1 Trachelipus rathkii
GAACGGTAAGTCGAAAAAGGTTATGACCCTCATACTTTTAAGTGCTAGCCGTCGCAGCCAAAATCCTCCCTAGAGCTTAACATAACACCGCCGACAGACCCACTATGGTATTCTCGTTAATGTTAGGGTTCATCCCCTGGGCAAAGCCCACAGCCATAACCCCTCACAAAAACCATTTCATTGATTTCTATCATGCACCAATACTCCATTTCTTGCTTAAATTTCCATTCATTGTTCCTTTAGTAAAAATCGTATACAAACTCAAACGAAACTTTTATCGATTTTTCAAATTTGGATTCGGACAACACACTCCTCTTTATTGCAGCCTTTAACCAACCGCCATTTCATTGTCCATGATGACCAAACCATCTTCATACCCTTCATATTACACCTTTTTCACAAACACACAGCTTCCCATCACAGGCTTCATTCCTCCATTATTTATCAACTGCTTTTCTCATACCCAACACTCCTATAAGCATTAACATATTGAAAAAACAGGACTACACCTTGTATCTATCCCTCTTAATTTCCACACCAAGTTCCGCTATTATACATTAACACCGGTTAACAACGTATCCACATGCAGAATCCTAGGCGCACTCATGACTTACGTCCCTTTGGATCACCAAAAATTTAAATTCCACCTGCCACCTTCCTACCACTCCACAACTTTTCTACTACACTGCATCATCCGTTACCCTTTTCATCCAAACTATTATCCTAAATTTAATTAAAACTCGGATTACTTGTTTCAGTTGGCCTGACCATCCAAGCGGGTTCCTCACCCCACCACATCACCTTTATTCTTACATTACATTTACTTTCAAATAGATCCTTTTATAACATCCTACCAAACCCGTACCAATCCTCAAACTTCTTCAGATTCAGCACAGAAAAACCAAATCATTTCTGAAGTGACAATTAAGAAGGACGGCACCCTCCAGCTCTCTTCCATTCGTCATCAGTGTAACCACTCCCCTACTACTTCTTTTAACGTTTAATTCTTCCATCACCTTCATCAAATAATACAAATTGATAGCGCATTGATATATTACACGGTTCCCCTGCCTCACTCCATTATTAATGTTAAACCATTCACCTTTTGACACCATTTATTTCTTACACACGCTTCACTGTCGACATACATACTTCTGATTCCATTCAGAAGCCTTACCACCACACCATATATCATTTAACACCTGCCATAGAACTTCCTATTAATCCTATCAGTACGGCCTGCTGCTTCCATAAAAGCCTAAATACATATTTTGTTTTTTCTTTTTTCATTTTTCTCACTCATTTGCTTCAAATGGAAATATTTGATCTAATAGTACGGAGGGAGGTATGCTGCCCAAATGGACCGCGACTATTTTTGACCATAACCTTTCTTGGGCAACCTGAATTTTTTACCTTTACCTTTTTTTTGGGCTTGACCTTTTTTGAGAACCCGGATTTTTACGGCAACCCGATTTTTTTAGAACCCGGATTTTTTGAGAACCCAAATTTTTTCTGAGAACCCAAATTTTTTGAAACCCAAATTTTTGAGAACCCATTTTTTGAGAGAACCCCAAATTTTTTTGAGAACCCAAATGTTTTTTTGAGAACCCTAATTTTTTGCCAACCCTTCGAAGAATGGTTGCGCCAAACGGTTGCGGCAGCAACCGTTGTACGTGTCCCCCCCCTAATTTTTTGAGAACCCTAATTTTTTTGAGAACCCTAATTATTGAGCAACCCTATTTTTTTTTTGAGAACCCTATTTTTTTGGCAACCCTATTTGAGAACCCAAATTTTTGAGAACCATATTTTTTTTATCCCACGATTTTTTGAGAACCCCAATTTTTTGAGAACCCTAATTTTTTGAAACCCTAATTTTTAAGAACCCTATTTTTTGAGAACCCTAATTTTTCGCAACCCTAAATTTTTGAGAACCTATTTTTGACGAACCTAATTTTTTACAACCCTATTTCGACCAAACCCTTTGGTCTTCCATGGGCTACATTTATAGAGACCACCCTAATTTTTGGCCACCCTTTACGGGCTTAGCCCTATTTTTTGATATTTCGGTCTCTCTCACACACACAACACACACACCACAGATTTACTTACACACACAGATTACTTACACTCACACACACAGATCTACTTACCATACACACACACACACACAGATTACTTACACACCACACACACACACACAGATTTACTTACACATGACACTTATTACCACACTAGTCACTTTTACACACATTACACGTATGACACTTATTACACACATTCGACTATACACTTATACCAACTTACACTCACCCATAGACACTTACATTTACCCAAAGACACTAATCATCGTAAGAAGTATCTAGGGATGTTCTATTAGTGATTCTATGAGTATTAATGAGTGCCAGCGTGAGTGCAAGTGGAGTGCCCAATGATGCCAAGTGAGTGCCAGATGAGTGCCAGATAGTCCAAGTGAGTCCCACATAGTGCCAACTGAGTGCCACTTTTTTTCAAGCCTTTTCTAGCTCACCCTGAGGCTAGAATAGCCCTAATATGGGTGTCTACCCCTAGGTAATAATGTATGAGGAATCGAATTTGGTGTATCAATTACAAATCAGCTAGGAATGCTTCCTAACTCGATGAGGTTAGTATTTTATAACACTTTATCAAGCACTATACACTCAGTCATAGACACTTACAGCTAGAGCCGCATATACCACTTACATTACACTCACACACTCGGAAAGCTCACATTTTGTTTGCCTCATCTTTTTGATCACTCATCTTTTGATGAATCATCTTTGATGGCTCATCTATATTGATGATTCATCTTTGATAACGCATCTTTTGTCTACCTCTAGATCATAAGCTGCCCACCAGGCCGCAGCATGATCCCACCCGCGCGAGGGCCCACGACCCCGCACCCGCAGGTTGCGTTCCCGCCGCGTCCCCGCCCCGCCGCGTCCCCGCCCGCCGCGTGGGCCCGCCGGCAGGCGCAATATTTCCGCGTGAATGCGACCCGCCGCGTGCGCCCGCAGGCGCAATATTCCCGCAACGAAAAATATGATATCAATGTGAGTTGATCAATTGATATTTTTACTAAACATTTTAGTAAAAACATTTTTTTTGATTTCAGGACTTTTTTGGCAACCATAAACGGTAACTCCATCACAGACATCTTTTTATATTTACTTAATACTTTTAATTTGATAAATTTTTTAAAAATTGTATGTAAGAAGAAAAAAAAAACCAGAGTGTCTGATATATAAACATTTTAGTTTACTACAACTGTACGAAATTTTATAAAAACATATACTTTACATAGCCTAAAGCCAGTAAATCAGTAAATCAATAGAAGGTGTTACCTAACACCAAGGTGGGATTAGTATGCTTTTGTTTTACTGCTTGACTGCTTTAACCTTTACTGCTTTTACTGCTTTAACTCATGCTTACTGCTTAAATCACATACATTACATACCTTAAGCAGTAAATCGTAAATTCAATAGAGTGTGTTTACTAACACCTAAGGGCATCTAGTGCGTTGTTTTACTGCTATTACTGCTTTTAAAACCCCTTTGTTTGTTCTGCTTTACTGCTTTTACTCACTGCTTTTAGCCCCTTGCTTAAGCAGCGTTCAATCATCGCATGCACATAGCTACCCATACTTTAAACAAGTAGTCCTAATGTGATCAAGTAAAACATTCAACATCCATGAGGTGTACCTACACCAAGGGATTGAGTTATGCTTTTGTTTACTGCTTGTCACTGCTTTAACTTTCTGCTTTACGGCTTTAATTCTGCTTTACTGCTTTAACTTCTGCTTTACTGTTTTTAACTTTTCTGCTTTACTGCTTATTAAGCTCATATGTTTTTACTGCTGTTAACTCAATACCATTTACCTACATCATAACATACAATTACCTTAAAACAAGCAATAAATCAGATTCTATCCCATTAGACGGTACCGTCTAGTACTAGGAGCCCTAACACTCAGAGGGGTGGGAATACGTATTGCTTTTTTTACTGGACTTTCTACTGACTTCCGTACAAGTAACTCATGTCTTACGCTTTAATCTTGTCATATGTGTTTACTGCTTGTAACTCATATGCTTTACCTGCTTTGAAGACTCAGTTCCGATAGTGATATAGATATCGTTTTCAATCTAACATTATGTTTTTTATTTTGTTTTAATACTTTTTATTTATTCCTTTATTATTATGTTTTATTTATGTTTACATTCATTTATTCTTCGTACTCGTAGCATTTTATTATATACTAGTCGTTAATTTACTTCATGCCTATTGTTATTATTATTTAGAACGCACACACACACACACAGACACGACACCCACACTTAAATAAACTGCAGTATTACACACATTCACTATGACACGTATACACTACATGATCGACGTCGCATAGACACTATACATTTACCACATAGACACTTAACATTTTTACACTTATTCCACGCGTCACACACACACACACACACACCACACACACACACACCACACACACACAACACTTACACTTATACACACTTCCACTATGACACTTATACACATCATCACTATATGACATCTCATCACTTA
>JABUQX010080709.1:5000-20000 GCA_015478945.1 Trachelipus rathkii
ATACGTTACTCCGTTACTAACGAAACTAGTTTTTTGAGTAACGGACTCGTTACTTTTTCTTTCATGTAACGCACCGAATAACCCGTTACTTTTTATTCCGTTAAATTTTGTTCGTCTTTCTTTGAATTTTGATAGCCAATTGACCACCCCGATGAATTTAAAAAATCTTTAAAAAAAAAATTATATATATATATATATATATATATATATATATATATATATATATATATATATATATATCATATATATATATTATATATATATATATATATATATATATATATAATATATATATATATATATATATAATATTACATATATACATATATATATAATATATATAATAATATAATATATATATATACAATATATATTATAACATATATATATATATATATACATATATTATATATATACATATATATATATATATACATATATATACCTTAATATATATATATATATATATAAAATATATATATATATATATATATATATATATATATATATATATATAAATAAAAAGGGAATCAGAATAGAATAATGAATAGGGTTGGCGCTTCGTAGCTGATGAAATGAATGTATGAATGTGACTAGAGTGTGGTAGGAACACTTCGAAAATCTGCATAATATTCATAGTAATGAACAGGTGATAGTGAATGTGTGTGGGTTTGATGTGCAAGAAGGAGTAGTTATTTTGGGGATGAAGTCATTAGTAAGGAGGAGGTAATAGGTAGAGCGAGAAAGTTGAAGAATGGTAAATCTATAGGTATAGATGAAATTACCGGTGAAATTGTCAAGAACGGAGGCGAGATGGTGATTGGTTGGATTTGGAGTTGTGCAACAAAGCGTTTATGGAGGGTATAGTTCCGAGGGATTGGAAGAGAGCAGTAGTAGTACCCTCATATAAGGGTAAGGGAGATAAGGGTAACTGTAGGAATTATAGGGGAATTAGTTTATCAAATGTAGTAGGGAAGATATTTACTGGTATTTTAGTCGAAAGAATGCGTCGAGTGACTGAAGGACTGATTGTGAAGAACGAGTTACGTTTGGATGATAGAAGATGTGCGGATCAAATCTTTACATTGAAATAAATGATTGAGAAAATGAGGGAGAAGAAGTATAAATTGTATTTGTTTTTTTTTGGATATGTAAACAGGCGGATGATATGATTAATAGGAGAGCTCTATGGCAGGTGTTATTGATATATGGTGTTGATGGTAAACTTCTGAATGGAAAGAAAAGTATGTATGACGATAGTAAAGCATGTGTAAGAATAAATGGAGTTGAAAGTGATTGTTTTAATATAAATGGCGGAGTGAGGCAGGGATGTGGTCTTCTTGGGTATTCAATTTGTATATGGATGGGGTTATGAAAGAATTAGAGGTGGGGGTGGCAGGGAATGGTGTTAGAATGATGGAGAATGGAAGAGAGTGGGTACCCTACTATTATATGCGGATGATTTGGTTTTGGTGTCGAATCTGAGAGAGTTTGAGAGGATTGGTAGAGAGATTTGGAAGGGTGTGTAAAAGGAGATGTTTGAAGGTAAACGTATATAAGAGTAAGGTTATGGTTGTGAGTGAGGACAGTCCTCTGTATGAAGTTGTGTTAGATAGTGAGCAGCTGGAACAAGTGTCTGAGTTTAAATATTTAGGATATATGTTGGATGAAAAGGGAACGAATGATGAAGAGTGTAGCAGGAAAGTTGTGAATGATAGGAAGGTGACTGGTGCAATTCAATCGTTGGTGGATGTAAAGGGACTAAGTCTAGAGTGCGCCAGGGTCTTACATGAGGGTATATTTTTTAATAATAATGCATATTTGAAAATTTAGTTAACACAGCCATATAAATTCAAAGATAACCGTAATTAATGTCATAATCAAAAGCTAAAAGTATCGGAGTAAAGGCATTTCGTTGCTTTTCCTTTCAAAGAAACGAAATAACGATAACGGAAACTACTTTTCCGAGTAACGAGACGATACGGAACTACTTATTTGAGTAACGATGCCCACCTCTGCATAAATGTAAATATGTGTCTGATTGCTCCTGTCAGAGATATTAGCTCAAGAAAATTATTGGAATCATTCCTGATAAAAAATACGGATAATTTAAATATTGTCAAAGGCACTTTTTACATAGATCCTATTACTAATAGCTTACTAAAAGAAGATTCTCTCTTTAAAAAATCACTTTTGACTACTTTTCATTGAACCTTTGGCATGGTAGCCGGTTTGGGAGCTAGTTCCAAATTATAATTTTTCCTTGTTCAAAACTTTTCGCATTCTTTTAATATCGCTAGAATAAGGAGGTTAGGATTGGACCTCGAAAGCTCGCTTTGATAGATTATTTATTTTTCTAATTATTGTAATTGTTAGGGTTTTTAATTCTTTAATCGTAATTATTATTATTATTATTATTATTATTATTATTATTATTATTATTATTATTATTATTATTATTATTATTATTATTATTATTTTATTATTATTATTATTATTATTATTATTATTAATATTAATATAATATTATATTATTATTATTATTATTATTATTATTATTATTGGTGCGGACAGAAAAACCATGCTTCACCTTTACATCATGCTGGTGCGGACTGACTGGACTATGGTTGTGCCATATATGGGCAGACCTTCCAGTCCTACCTCCGCCTTCTACCCATTCAAGACTTAAAAGGTCTGAGAATTGCCACGGGTGCATTCCGTTCCTCTCCGAGGGAAAGCCTGGAGGTAGAGGCAGGGTGATGCCTCTATCCTTGCGGAGGGAGCAGCTCATTGCTCGCTGTTCATCGTCTTCAGGTTCCTGACCTCGTCGGCCTTGACACCTATAATAGAGTACGTTCGTCACAACCCTTATTATTGGCAATTTGCTGGGGTTGTTACTTCCATCTTCGCTTTCCTCGACTTTCCTCAGGGAGCGGTCATGCAATATGATTTTTGCCTCTACGCGCATTCAAGTGGGTCTTCCGTCTCCTGTATCCTCAGTGGGATCCGTTTTGAGCAAGTCCGGAGGCACACCCGGTTGCTGTTCAGAATTCCTTTGTGTCTCACGCGGAGGTCCATAGCGCCTCTATAGCGGTTTACACCTGATGGTTCCAAGACGGAGGAAGGGGTGGGAGCTTCAGCTGTGTTTCCGGACATCACTGTATCCCACACCCTTCCTCCCTATTTGTCTGTTTTTTTTCAGCTGAACTGATCGCAATGTCCATGGCGGTGAACAGGATCAGTACCTTCGCCCGTGGGGGTAATTATACCATCTTTTCCGATTCTCGGAGCGCTCTCCAGTCGTTGCTTGACCGGTCAACCCGTAACCCTTTGGTGTGTGCCATTCAACAGTCCCTCTGCTTGTTACCTGCGCAGAACCACAACATTGAGTTCTGTTGGGTTCCCTCCCATGTGGGTGTTCCTGGTAACGAACGGGCCGATGGGGAAGCCAAACGGGCGGCTGCACACGGGGTGTCGTGTGCCCAATACCTTCCTCCTGCTGTGCGCCTGGGCATTTCCTTGCTACAGATTTCTCCATCTCTTTGCGTCAGGGCTTCCTCTATGGCTGGCAGTCAAGTTGAGCGGAATGTCAAACCCGTCCTTGTAGGAGGCGTCGCCTCCTGGAGGTGGTACTGGCTCGATTGCGTCTTGGTCATACAAATCTCCCTCATGGATTTCCTTATGTCGCGGGGGGGCTCCCCGACTGCCCATTTTCTCCTCCAGTTGTCCACTCACAGTGCGTTTCATCTCTTTGTGGATTGCGTTGCCATCTCGACCCTTAGAAGCAAGTTCTTTCCTGATGTGCTAACTATACCTCTTCAGCATAGCTTTCGGCACATCTTATCCGACTCATCTCATTTTCTTAGTGATCGTATTTTGTCCTTCCTATTGGAACTGAACATCTTGTATAAGAGCTAACCATCTCAGCCTTGTTTCTATTTCGTTCCGTCCGTTAGGGATTTTCCCTGTCGTTAGTTTCCTAACACGGTATAGCCGCTTGTGTGCTGTGGAGGATCCCTGTACACCCACTCAAAAAAATATTATTATTATTATTATTAATTCTTTATATAGTAGGACAGCGGTTTTAATTAGGCATTCAGTTTTAGTTATTTTGTGGTTGGATTTTTCGTTTTTAGTTTTTTGAGGGAATTTTCTTCAATATATATATATTATATATATATATATATATATATATATATATATATATATATATATATATATATATATATTATATATACTATATTATATATATATATATTATATATAATATATATATATATATATATATATATAATAATTATATTATAGTTAACCTAAGGCAACTTTTCTCCTATTTCGTAATTTCAAATTTCTTAACTTTCACAAACCTTTTTAATCTACTATCAAACGAAATGTTTGCAAAAAATGATAAAACTGTAAAATCATTTTCACAAAGTTCGAATAAATCTTAAATTCATGATGTTCACGAAAAATAGAACCAAAATTATCTCGATCCTGCACGATCAGATCTAAAACCGGTTCGTATATATATATATATATACTATATATATATATATATATATATATATATATATATATATATATATATATATATATATATACTATATATATATATCTAATATATATTATATTATATATATCTTACTGTACGAACTTTTTAAGTCTCGTTATGATAAAGTTTGTTAGGTACACGAGATGTCATATATATATATATATATATATATATATATATATATAATATACTATATATTATATATATATATATATATATATTATATATATATATATATATATATATATATATATATATATATATATCGAAATCGAAGGTCAGAAAGAAACTTAATTTTACCATATATATATATATTATATATTATAATATATATATATATAATCATATATATATATATATATATATAATATATATATTATATATTATATATATATGTAAAATTTTAATTATTAAAGATAGATGGACACATTTTGTCTTAAACTCCACCTTACCAGCATTGTCCTTTTATTAAAATTAGTCTTTTTTATTATAAGTAGAGACAGATAATTTCCGAAAATATTTCATTTTAAAAAAAAATGACTCAAATCAGTTCTGCATTTGACTTTGTTGAAATGAATGTCCTTTGATTTAGACTGCTATTTCCGATAAAGTAACTTTGCTAGCATTTTTAACGTATTACAAGATAATTTTAGACTGTAAAACCTGTGTTTGTGATACGAAATGTAGTATTTATAATAATAATTATAATTTTTATTTCCGTTGCCCTATATGTAGTTGCCGCAAAAGATTTAGCATTCTTTGCACTTTAAAGACCCTCAAAGTGGGGTCCATACGAATATGATAGAAGGCACTTGGTCACAGGTAAAATATATTACTGTTAGTAATTGTTGTAAAAGTTATGTATTTTATTGTATTGTATTCATTTTAAATGTTTTATAGGAGAAAATCTTTTATAGGTTAAATCTAAAATACCGCAAAGGGCAGGCAAAAGAAATCTTTATTGGGATAACCATGCCAGTTTCTTTATATAACAAAACATAAGGAAGATCCGTTTTTGTCATTTATTGAAAAGCTGTAGGAAACCTTTCTAGTTAAATATTATATACTATATATATATATATATATATATATATATATATATATATATATATTATATATATATATATATATATATAATTGCATATTCACATGGCTTTAAATATATCATAATCCATTAGGTTAACGCGTACTTCGGGGCTAACAAAATCCATTAGGTTGTGTCGTACATGTGGCAAATAAAATCCATTAGGTTAGGTCATACTTGGGCTAACAAGAATCCATTAGGTTAGGGCTACTTGTGGGCTATTAAGTCTAGGTTAGGATAAAGTTTTTTTGTTAGGATATAATGACAATATTTAATATATATATATATAATATATATAATATATATTATATATATATATAAATATATAGTATATAATATATATAATATATATATATATATATATATATATATTATATATGTCGCGTTGTATTTCCGTCATATGTATCTTAAAACTATTAATGCTACAGTAAAAACGGAATACATTGGTGGAATGCTGGTTCAATTTTGCGGAACATTGTAAAAAAAAAAAACAAAAAAAATAATAATCAAAAAAAAATATCAAAATATCAATAGCTTACAGCCGAAAAGGAATACATTTTTTGGAATCCTGGTAAAAATTTGACATGGAAAATGTAAAAAAAATAAAAAAAATAAAAAAAAATTATTGTAATAATATAGTTATATGATTAAAAGGCCCTATTTAAGAGACTTTTATTGGTTTCCTCGTTAAAATAAATAGACTTTCTATTAAATTTTTGCTTTTTTTTTTAGCTAACGAATTACCCCAAGGGTATCCGCACCGATGGCAGGAGTCGGGGTCTCTCGGCCTTCCGGGGACTACGGGGTTAAGGACTATTCCTCCGGGGAGGGTCTCCGGAACACCCGCTCTTTGGTATTTGGGTGTCGCGGGGGTTCCTCCGCCCTCCCCTACGGGGTATGGAAAACGTCCCCCCCCTATGTTTCCCCGTCAGCTCGAGCCCCCTAGTGTGCCGTATAAAGTCAAATTTACTAGAAAGTCTATTTATTTTAACGAGAACAATAAAGGTCTCTAAATAGGCCTTCTAATCATATTGCTATATAATTTTAACAATATTTTTTTTTTTCATTATTATTTTTTTACATTATTTTTTTTAAAATTTTTACTCAGTAATTCAAATGTATTCCTTTACGCTGTAGCTATTGTAGTTTTTGAGATCTATATATATATATATATATTATATATATATTATTTTTTTTTTTTTTTTTTTTTTACATTTTTCCGCACTAAAATTGGAACAGCATTCCAGCAGTGTATTCCGTTTTACTGTAGCATTAATATTTTTTTTAAGATACATATGACGGAAATACTAAACGTGGCCATATATATATATATATATATACATATATATATATATATATATATATATATATATATATAATATATATATATATATATATATATATATATATATATATATATATATATATAGACACATTCAATTTCTTTCCGTTGGTTGCGAAATCTTAAAAATTTTACCTTCAGACTCCTTTTATGCGAAAAACAATTTATTATATATATATATAATTATATATATATATATAATATATATAATATTCATATATATTATATTTTAATTAAATAAATAATATATATATATATATATATAATATATATATATATATATATATATATTCTCTGGAGGGAGAAGAAAGTAGCCTACATGGAATCCACCAGAGCTGGAAAATCCAATTCGGGAGTCGAGCAATAATGGACAGACATGAATCTATGCACGGCATTTGAAATAGTTTATTTAAGTAATAGGAACGGAGTAAATAACAAGAAGTGTGGTACAGATTTTACCATGAGCGTATATTTAAGAACGAGCAAAGCTGCTAAGTCTGAGGTCAAAGTTGGGTAGAGAAAGAATGAGACTGTGTAGATTGACGAGTATCACGAGCTCTCCTCAAGAGAGGAGGTATGCGATTAGAGCGTGTGCAATAGAAATAGTATAGTATTCGATGGTAGGAATGAGATTAGTGAGAGTGAGAGAGTTAATAAGTAGAAAAGCCTTCTATTACACCTTTTGGATAAGGGATGTATGAGTGGAACCACCCCATATATGCTATGAGTGCTTTATACAAAATTGAACAAAGCCCTTATGTAGATCAAGCAACTGAGGCGGTTTGAAGAAGTTCTGAACACCTAATCTCTTAGAAACTTTTTTAGTCAAAGAATAATAAGATCTTTCCAAGAAAGATCACGGAGAAATAAAATAAGAATTTTAAGATAAAGCAAAGACTTTAGAAATTTGTCTAGTTTTTATGAAGGAAATGAGATTTCGATGCATTTAAAACAATTATAAGTTCCCTGCCCAATTAAAAATGCGAGAAAGATCAGGGATCAGTTGCTCCAAGACCGCTCTTCTAGCGGAGGCTATTTATAGTTGAGAGTGGAGAGACTTTCAAAGTGAATGGAATAATAATGAGAGATGGAATCATCAGAGTAAGAGTGGAAAGATAAAGTAACGGATAGGACATTGATGAAAAGTGGAAAAAGTTGGGGATAGGACAGAACCCTAAGAAACATCAATAATAGAACTGCTGCTATAGAACGATCGGAAAAGAAATCAGAGAAAGAAGGTTACAGACAGGATAGGACCGAAAGATAGAAGTTTGAAAATCAAAGCTGTATACCAGACTCTGTTGAAGGCTATCGATTTATCTAGCGCTACAGCAAAACATTCACCGAAATGCCGATGATCAGAAGGGCATGAATCAAGGAGAAGCAGGGTTGGGCGAGCACAGGAATTTTCCGCACCGCATCGCACCAGGACACTGGGATTGTGTGCCGCACCGAACCACACCACACCGCATCACACCGCAGCCGGCGAGTCGGCAAATCCTGAGGAGAAGAGAAGGATAAAATGTTGAGCGTTCTTTACAAAATCATTCTATCGATTAGAGTTAAGAATAGAAGAAATTAAGATATTTCCAAATCTCCCTCTTAATTAAGGATAAATTCGAAAGCTTTGAAAAGTACGGAAGTTAAAGCGGAAGGACGATAGTTAGAGACCTGAGAGGGTTCTTCCACTTTCGGCACAGGTTGAACGAACGTACGTTTCCAGCGTGAAAGAAGGTGGAATGGAATAACAGAGGCGAAACAATTTAACATGGAATGGTGTAATCTTGAAAGAACAAGTTTTAAGAAACATAGGAGGAAAACTATCAGGATCATATGCCTTCTTAGTGTTCAGCTCAGAGAGAGCAAAAATAACATCTTTAGTAGAAATTACAATATTAGGCATAATGGGTTCGAGGGGGTGGAGGAGTAGGGTTAGCTTTGGAATCTTCTAAAGTAGGAATTAGAGTCAAAGCCGTGTATCGGGGCATGTCGACCTTTGAATTGGATCTGCCTTGGGAATTTCCCCTAACTGGTGCAATTTGGTACACCTCTGGCCTTTGCCCACCAGAGGAGACGCACACGCACAGTTTATTTTACTAGTTACATGGCTTTTTTAGTATTTAGACCTAGTTTCATTATTAATAGTCTTTAAAACAGTGTTTTCCAATAATTGTACTGTATAAATAACTGGTTTTAAATGTTCATTTATTGGTCCTGATTGTTATTTTGATATATTGATGTTGAGTAGGGAAACAATTTCACAATCGCAAGATGTTTCAAACAATGACATCATTCTTGAAGCTAAATCTTTAGATTTAGAAAAATGTTTTTGAAAAATTTGAAAAGCTCAACAGTGGCCTAGCTGCATGCCGGCACCGTTAAACAAACTACGCAGTATTTATTTATACAGTACAACAGTACAATTATAGATACCCAAAACACTTTTTCAAGACTATTAGTAAAAACATAAGCTCCAAATAATAAAAAGAAATGTAAATTAGTTAAATATATATTATTATGTAAAAAAAACTAAAAACAAGCAAAAACGTTATAAAAAACGTTTATATATATATATATATATATATATATATATATATATATATATAAAGTATATATATATATATATATATATATATATATATATATATATATATATATATATATATATATATATATATATATATATATATATATATATATATATATATATATATATATATTACGAGCATTAACTTTTCTAACATTTAATTTCATTCTATACTCCTTTTTTGTTTCTGTTGTCAACTGATAGTTTTAATCCTTCACATATATAAACATTCGTGTTTCGGGCCGAATATTCTCTTCTATCCTTATCACCTTGATACTTTTCATTCATAGCATATTTGTCAATTATCACTTATCCACTCCTTTATTGATGACTCCACCACACTTCGGTTACTCTTCTTATTTCGAAAAATACCATATAAAGCTGCAAATAACTAATACTTGTAGGGCAGCCTTCTTTTAGAACAACAAACCTATCATCTTTGTTTTGTATTTAACCGAAACAAAGAAAACGTTGTCGTTTTCAATGACTCAAAAACTCACTTCTTTCATCAACTCGACGCAATCTTCTACACAGTCGAATTATTTTCGAAAATGAGCATTTTAACGGCTTCTTTCCTTTCACTGGGCAACTGTTGTCTATGACCCGATACTTGGGTATAATATATTTTGTTGTGCTGAATTCAAAAAATCTCTCTTCTCTTCTCTCTCTCTCTCTCTCTCTCTCTCTCTCTCTCAAGATTTGATTACTATGCTCATTTTTTTTTATTTAGTCCCTTTCTATGCGAGCCTTAAAAATCGCAACGCTTTTGACGCCGCACAAAAGCCAGTTCAACAGATTAAAAAGTATTAGATTGTTCCATGTATATGAGCGCTTTAAACGCCCTCATTGACATTTCAACTGGCGTTTGCTCATGTTCAGAAGAGTTGCGTTTTAAGCGCTCATATAGAAGGGGCTTTCCTTTAAAGGTAAAGTCGGAGCACTTCTCCCCCCCCCGCCCTACCACTTTGAAGACACTTTTAAAAGCGTCTCATCCGGATATTTTGATTTTTAATTCAACACTCTAATCGGATGTGTTGCATGTCGGCCTTTCACTTTTTCCAGAGCCAACAACACAATAACTCTCTACAGTCTTATTTAGTGCTCTCTTTAAGAGAGAGAGAGAGAGAGAGAGAGAGAGAGGAAAGAGAGAGAGAGAGAGAGAGAGAGAGAGAGAGAGAGAGAGAGAGAGAGTTTTAATAAAGAATTAATTTATTATTATTATTATTATTATTATTATTATTATTATTATTATTATTATTATTATTATTATTATTAATATTATTATTATTTAATTATTATTATTATTAGCTAAAAAATGCAACTATTGGTGATAACCTAAATGAACTTGTCTTATCACTTCTTAGTCATTATTCTATTATCATTTCTATTTTATCATCATTATCATTAATTTTTAAAATTATATTAAATTATTTATTACGTTAATTAGTAGCTCGAACAGTGACACACAATATGTGGTATATATTTATATATATATATATATATATATATATTATATATATATATATATATATATATATATATATATATATATATATATATATAAATATATGTATATATGTATATGTATATATATATATATATATATATATATATATATTTATATATATATATATATATATATATATATATATATGTAAATTATGGCGTTATATATATATATATATGCGGCGGTGGTGAGAGAGTATATATATGAGTATATGGTTTTATGGTATTTGGAGTATAATATATATATATATATATATTATATATATATATATACATATATAAATATATATATATATATATATTAATATATATATATATATGGCATAAGTCCACAACGTGGCGGGTATATATATATATATATAGTATATATATATATATATATATATGCGGCAGGAGAGTATAAATATATATATAAAATATATATAATATATATATATATATATATATATATATATAGTTATATATATATATATATATATATATATATATATATATATATATAAGGCGCGCAAAGTATATATATATATATAAATAAATATATGCGTATATATATATGAGGTTTATAAAAATATAAAGATTTAAATAAAACGAGATATGGTGGACCCTATATATATATATATATATATATATATATATATATATATATATATATATATATATATATATATATATATATATATATATATATATATATATATATACTGTGCATTTGAATCCAAAAGAAAAACAAATGTGAAAACATTCCCTAAAATAAAAGGAAAATTTAATGAAATTTGTTCTGGGGGAAATACTTCTAAGGGGAATATAGGTGACGCTAAGCGATACATGGGGGGAATTTAATGCAAAACATCATTAAAAATTGACATTTGGTGAATAAAATTATATAAAGTTGGAAGCCGCAAGACCCTAGCAAGAGGGAGGGAGGTTGAGGGGGTCTGAACCCTCCTCCGAAATTATTAAGTGATCAAAATTTTTGATGGCTGGTTTGAGTCTCTTTAATTTTAATTTATAAGATTAATGAAAATAATAAAAACAAACTAAGAGTATTTTTTCATAGAAATGAGGAAAACATTTGTGGTTCGCGAAGATATCTTATTTTTAGCGGCTGTTTAAAGCACAAAAAGAGGATCTGTAACGGGGGCAATACTATTAAGATTGAAATAGAGGGTGACTTTCAGATTGGACAATGATATGATGGCGTAACAGCAATGATGAGAAGTTTTAGGGGTACTGATGCTATCAAAAATATTCAGAGGCGTTATATGTTCATTGCTGTTCACTTTAGAAACTTTATGGTACAGTGAAAACAACTGGGAACTGTTTCTGGTCACTAAGACGGGCAACTATTTTAGTAGAAAAAATAGGAAAAATTTTCCAAGAGACAAAATGGACAAAAACTAACACGAATAAGCGAAACAAAAAGAGCGGAAGTGTGATGGATTGCTACGTTTATGATTAATTTTTAAGCTTTAGTGTATCTAGAGATGGATCAAGACAACTGAACCCTCTTCAAAAACCTCAAATCTTTCGAAATCTGTAATCACGAAACAATGTGCTATAAGTTTAATTATCACTTCAGCTTTGTTCTCCTTCACTCTTCCATTACGGAGTGACACGGACTACATTGCGGCCTCCATCATTAATAACATTGAAAATCTGATAATTCTTTTGAAAAATTTTCGTTCAAACATGAAGGAAAACTTTTCAAGCACTTTGTAAGTTGCAGAAGAATCTCTGCTTTCTGTTTTTGAAGAAATGAGAATGTGCGTCTCCGAATCAATGTTAAATAAAAAAACAAAGCAATTGTAATTCCTTTTCCTGATGATTTTTCAAATCAGGAGAGCATGTTCGTGAGCCATTCTTACCAATCTAATCTTAGTATGGAAAATAAACGAGTTTTCATCATGACTACCCAATTTAAACGGAGGAAGATATCAATCATTTTGCTGTTTGGAGAGCAAGAAAATTTTTTTATATAGAAAATAAACATTTTAGTATAATTAATTTGAAATTGCTATCAATGATAGATTATTTTATTCCCTTGTATTCAAGTAAGAATATATATATATATATATATATATATATATATATATATATATATATATATATATATATATATATATAAAGACAGTAATTATATATATGTTATATATATATATATATATATATATATATATATATGACAGTTACTTTAACGGCCACACGGAACATGAGGTCGGATCAAAAAAAAAATTTCTTGCGGTAGCCTCTATGATACGTGTAAATAGATGCCTCTTGAAGGGAAGAAATGATTTTTCCTATGTTCTAGGAAATGAAGTTGTGGATCAGGTCAGGTCACCCCTTAGGAAAATTCATTTCGCCCCTAGAACATCTATTTATGTACGATAGAGGCTACCTGAGAAATTTTTAGCATTCTTTCGCAAATGTTTACTAACTTTCAAACTACTTTTGACCAACAAAATTGGGGCAAATACACCAATATCTGAAAGAGTTGTTTTACATCTAACATTTTATTTACTTAAACAATCTTCAAAAATAATTCATAACGTATATAAAAAGGTTTAGTTGCTCCTTAAAATATCATTTTCTTTATGTTTGACCGCTCAACAACACTCCTTTATTTTTCGGTCACATTTTTATTCACCAAGAATGTCGTGCGAAACAAACCAGATCCAAAAAATGGCAAAAATTTTTAATTGCTTTTGATATTTTTTAATTTCACCCTAAAATTGTTTTTAATTTTTTTTTGAGAACTTCGTTTGATATAAAGCACATCATCAACTTTTCATTATTAACGTTTGATGGAAATAGGGTACTTTTTAATATATATATATATATATATATATATATATATATATATATGAGAGCAGGATTCCCTAAGGAGAGCAGTAAGAGAGTATATATATATATATATATATATATGTATATATAGGTCATCTCTGCAGCAAATACGCATGTAACTAAAAACTAAAACAGCCACATGAAAATAAATTAGATATTTCGTAAATTCGTATATTCTTTGCTGATTTGAAATAAAAACAATCGCTTTTTTAAAAATTCAAAATTCTTAAAAAGTTGCAAAATTCAAGGTAGTACGACAACTGCTCCATTTCCTGTTTTTACAATTTGAGCGCCAGAGTTGTTAATTTTTTTGCTCTTTTTAACTAAACGAATAATTTAGGTGAATCAAAAAGATGGAATCAGGGCGTTCGGCTCAGTGGACGACGGTGAACTTCGTCCCCCTCTGTCCCAAATTGCTGCCTGAGAACCTAAAAATTAATGGCGAGCATGTTGTACTAGAGTGTGGCTGGCTGCCAGGCTCTAAGGACAGTTACTATCATTTAAGGTGTTATTAATAAAATATTAGAATAAAAAATGATTTTTAAAGTGCTCCACCCATTTAAATTGGTCGCCGGAATTGAAAATGTTATTTTCCTAGCTGCCGGTAGTTTTTAGATACATGCATGTTGCTTTCTGGAGCCCAGCCATATATATATATATATATATATATATATATATATATATATATATAGTATAAAGAGTTATATATATATATATATATATATATATATATATATATATATATATATATATGGTATATATATATATATATATATATATAGATTTTATGTATATGATATGCCCAATGATTCGGTAATCGTATAAAAGGTCACAAAAGTACGATTTCAGCACCATCATTTCTTCATATTAAAAAATATTTTAAAAAAAAGTTAACTAACATTTCTAGAAACTCGCTCCATATACTTTTAAGAAATGTTACAATTTTTTTTAAATATCAGATAATATCTAGATAAAAACAATTTATAAAAATATGTGTACTTTACTGCTAACAACAACCTTAACTTAACTCTAACTTAACTAAATAAATTCCTTTACCTAGCCTAAATCAAAAATTTGTGAAGTCTCAA
>JABUQX010080709.1:25000-29857 GCA_015478945.1 Trachelipus rathkii
TTTTAAGTTACTAAATACGAGATTTAGTTGCTTTTTATTTTTTTTAGAGAGGCCCGGCTCTGTGCTTCCCTGTAAACAAGTGCCTGATATATATATATATATATGATATATATATAAAATATATATATATATATGTTATTAGTATATATATATATATATGTATATGTTAGAGTAAAGATATATATATATATATATATATATATATATATATATATATATTAGTATATATATAATTATTTTATAGTTTAAAAGATACTTCGTTCTCTCGCAACAGTGACACAAGAAGAATGGATATTCAAGACAGTCGGAACATATGAAGACTTTCTTTCTTCTGCATGTTCTAGGACGACAGGGCTAGCAAAAACTCGGCCCTTTATACTTTTTTGCTTGCAGAACTCCTTGACCAGCATTGGAATCTTGATGCGCCTAGAAAACACGATGAGAGCTCTGGGAGAACGAGTTTTAAGGCCAAATGGAAGAAGGATGCTAGTTCCACTGAAAGGTTGAAACCCCTACCTGAGTGTATAGCCTCAAGGACTGGCATCAGAAACCATTGCACCGAGAAAATTTGTTTTTCTAGAGTGCTCTTAGGATCAAGAGTTTCAAATAGAAGAAGCAAATGCTGGTCCGCCCAGGCAGGGCGAAAGCCCTTACATGGGAGATGGTAAATAAAATAAAGAGAGAAAAAAATATATAGATAGATATATAAATATAAAAAAAATATATATATATATATATATATATATATATATATATATATATATATATATATATATGTGCTATATGTATATATATATATATATATATATATATATATATATATATATATGTATTTTTTTTTTTTTTTTTTTTACACATGTCGCCTAACCGCTCACGGCAGAGCCCTGGCTCCGGCGCAGGGGGTGTTATTACGAACAATATCATTCACTACCACATCACAAATTCACCACTTTTACCATCATTAAAAAAATTGTAATTATTCACTAGGCCCTAACTAGCAAAATCTTCATTACTATCACTATAAATGGTTATATTCTTCTGAACAAATCTAGAAGCTTCCTTCCTTCATTTACCTAGCTCCGAATCGGTATTTCCTCAGATAAATATATCCCCTTCTTCGACCAAAAAATATATCGTGCTGATCGCTGGTTCCTACATCAATGACCGAATATTATTAGTTTTAACTACACGACTCAAATTTTTTTTTTGTTATGATTTCTTAATGCAGATTTGATTTTATTCGCTTTCTTTTCGCACTTGTCAGGATTGTCAACACCCAGAGTTTCCACGTAATTTTACTGAGAGGTACACATCCACAATTCTCTAGCAACTATATGATATATATATATATATATATATATATATATATATATATATATAAGTTAGTAAAAACACATTTAGAAATCTATATATATATATATCATATATATATATATATATATATATATAAGTATATATTAATAATTAGTACAAGATTCCGATCACATTATATTTATTATTACTATTATCGAAGCCAATCCGCATTAGGTGACGAAACTGAGTCACCCCACAAGGGGTGGCGAATGTTGAAATCATCTAAAACCAGCAAGGGTGGAAAGAGGTTTCGAAACAGTCCGAAAAGGTCCTCCTTCGTGTAACTGAGGCTATGGGAACAAGGCATATAACACGAACCAAACGAGAAAGTGCAGAGGTGGACACAAGAAGTGGACCACGCGCAACCTGAGTTGAATGGGGATATGGGTGGAACGGGACCGGATTCATGGAACAGAATCGCCGCACAACCCCTATCATTGGCGCCACGATTTTGGAAAGCGAGAGGCAATACGTATTTGGGTACGCGAGGTACCGGCACACAGTTGTAGTTCTTGCAGCTGCGCGGTATTTTTGGAGCGCTGTCAATAAGTTCACTCTAATTTTTCGGAGTTTTGTAGTAATCACGGCAGTTCCGAAGAAATTTCAGTCCTGCAGAAAGAAGATAGCGATTAGGTCTCAGAGCGGCCCAGTACCATCGTTCCACTGCAGGCGGCGCTTTCTTTTAGAAGTATACGACACCCAAGACGTGGGTCACTGATAGTCCTAACAGGGGCACTTATAGCCTGGGGAAGAGGAATTAGAAAATTGACAATGTAGGTTTACCTAAGATATAGAATGGCTCGCTCTCTCCCACCGCTGTAGAGACCACGTCAAAGAGACTAGCCAAATTATTTTCCTAATATCAGGGCTCTCGAGCCTAACGAAGGAAGGTGTGTGACACCAGCCCAGGGGCAGAGAAGCTGCATTCTCAACGGGAGATATCGGAGCCCCAAACACAGTTCCTGACGGGTTTGGATGTCAAAGGTGTAACACGCTGCTTAAAGATCTTTCGTATCAAGAAGGAAATTCTGCACCAGGGGTGTCAGGTGGAGAAAGAAATCTTACACAACGATTGAAGAGACCCAAGCACATCCTAACACGATGTTTAGTATACTGGGGGCTCTTCAGATAAGACAACAGAACCAAGGCAGAGAAGAAAACAGAGTTACACCTCCCCCCGATGGCCCGGCCCCCACGAAACAACACTCCCGGGACAGAGTGGAACGGTTTCGGTCTCACTCCTTGTTGCTGCAGCCAACACGAGGGCAATGGTCAAGCCCCCGTTCTCCCTGTCCTAGGTGAAACCTTGGGGTTAGGTTGGGGGACTTCAGAAGAAGTAGAGTCGATGGTAACGCTCATCGGGATACTAGAGTGTGAATTAAATTCGCTTGAATGGAACCTGGAGGGTCGGACAGAAGTGGACATGGTAAACTGCTTCCAGAATAGCTTAGATAATAGATTGCTTTCTCAACACCATGGAGTTTGAGCATCGGCACAAGTTTGGGCAGAACACTGCAGACCCACACAGGCTTGGGCAGAAGTATTTTAAGAAATTCATCGTCCTGATATTAAAAGAGTAGTGGCATCTCGCAGTGAGGAGACGGGACACGTCCTTTAGAATTCAAACCGAAAGGAATGCCCTAGTGGTCGCAGGAGGAAACCTGGAGCTTTGATGTTTTCAAGGCGAGGTAAAATGCCGAGGAAACACCAATGTAAGTAATCAAGCAAATCAGAAATTGACAGAGAGCGTGCATCCCTGAGTGGAGCATGAACTTTGTTGAACACAAGCCACATGAAATGATGTATAGAGGGAAACTTTGGTGAGTACAAAAATGAATCATGTAGGAGAGATGTGTGAGGGCTGTGCCCTGATTGTATGGGTAAAAATGTCTATACTTAAGGATATGGCCTCATCTTGGGTTACAAGTAAATTTGTAGAAAGGCAATTATGTGCTTTAATGCACTGAAGATGTATGAAAGTTAAAGTGATAGATAATGGCCCAGACCCAGCAGCCGCCACAGGCATTGATACGAAAATTGCCTGATATATTTCTTTTCAAAAGAAAAGAGGAGTGCATAGATGACGCTTGATACGAACCCATACCCAAAGTGCAGCGTAAGCCCCAAATGCGATATGTAGGAGCGTTACCACACCCCCAGACATGAACTGGGGAGATCTGGCAATATTTTTAAGAAAGACAAATTTAGACATTTTGAAACATCTCTTCTGGTGCGGATGTATGAATTTGAACTCGAGTGGACGGCAAGCCGAACGAATTTTCACCCTGCCTGGAGGAAATGGAACATCGGGGAAAGCGGAAGGATTCGAAGGTTAACGCGAGGAGTTCTCGAGAGGGAGAAACCGCAGATTTTGAGCTGACAGGCTGGTCCTTTGAGAATTGCAAGCAGGTCTTTTTCAGGCAGCGGATAGCTAGGCCAGTCTTGTTTCCAAATACGTCTTACGAAGGTTATCCAGGGTGAACAACGAGGACGTGGAGCGGGACATGCGCGCACAGCAGGAAGAGCAGCATAGTGATATATGAGCATATGAGCAGTGGCATATATATACTATAGCGAGAAAACGGCGGTGGCATATATAGCGCATATATAGCGCATATATACATATAAGGGTTGGCTATGCCGCCGCGACGTAGGAGGCTGGACTCTGCCACTAATATCATGAGAAGACGCTGTTCAATCCTCCGGGCAGCAGCCCGGAGTTTATCTCTGGGGCAAGAATTGCAACCCCGGCAGCGAACACGTACATGGCGACAGGCTTAGATAGCCGGCCTTAAAGTTCGATTTCCTGTAGTCCCGTGTTACCCTGAAAAGGGATAAAACACGTTAAAAGGAAGTTAAATATATATATATATATATATATATATATATATATATATATATATATATATATATATATATATATATATATATATATATATATATATATATATATATATATATATATATATATATATATATATATATATATATATATTTATACATATGTGGATTTCATTTAGGGGGCAAAGGTTGAGTGATATATATATATATATATATATATATATATATGTTATATATATATATATATATATATATATATATATATATATCTAGCAGCTTTGGCCAAATGTTATCGACATATTGAGAGTTTTAGCGGAGAATACTGTTAGAAGAAGTTGGGCTGTATAAAAAGCACACAGCTAGTTGACTTCAAGCACAATGTGAAAACGAAAACATTAAAACTATAAAATGTATGTTTATAATACGTTTGCAATCAGTAATTACTCCTTCATTATTTCGATTGATATATCTTTTCAGTTTTTCTACTAAATAAAACAATTAAAAACGTCGTCTGGCAAACATATAAGGCTCATTTTTTTTATTTCGCCAAGATTCAATACCCATTTGCCCATACACATTTACGCATATATATATATATATAGCAGTATATATGAGTATATATATATATATATATATATATATATATATGTTTGAAGTGGCAAT
>JABUQX010080710.1:0-7500 GCA_015478945.1 Trachelipus rathkii
ATTTGTTAAATGAATATTTACCTCATCAGCTTCGTACTTGTTCATTCTGTATGCGTTGTTAGTTACTTTACTGTTGTTAATCTTTGTTATTGCTAACCGTTTATATGAATGTAATGTATGTTAGGTTTTGTCTTTGTACAATATATTCATAGTTCAGGTAATGCTATGTTTGCTTTATTGATGTGAAAACTTTGTTACGTTAGCATATATTCATTGATCAGTATGACAATTAGACAAGGTCATGATAAAATTTTGTTAAATATTACTATGTTAATGTAAAAATATCCATGATATGTTAGAAAAAGTGCGAGTAGGTTACGTTCTGTGCTGAATGTTAGTTACTTTACTGGGTAGGGGGGAGGGAGGGGTGGCTTGATTTACTGATTCACTGATTTGCCGTTTTAGGGTATGTAAAAACACAAATTTTTTAAGTTATAAGCATGAAGAGTGGTAAATTTTTAGTAAAAACAAAAAAGTATTAAAGAAATAAAATTAAAAATTAAAAGTTTTTAAAAAAAAAACAAAAAGGTTTAAAGAAATAAAATAAAAATTAAAAGTTTTTAAAAACAAAAAGTTTTAAAGAAATGAAATTAAAAATAAATGAAAGTTTTTTTGAAAACAAAAAGTTTTAAAGAAAAAAAATTAAAAATAAATAAAAAGGTTTTTAAAAACAAAAAGTTTTAAGGAAATAAAATTAAAAATAAATAAACAAACACAACGCTATGCTGATTTGTTAAATATGAATATTTACTTCATCAGCTTCGTACCTGGTCGTTCTGTATGCGTTGTTAGTTACTTGACTGCTGTTAAGTATGAAACTTTGTTAATGTTAGCAGTTTATTCTTGCTTGTGCTGTGTTAGGTTTTTCGTTGTATGTTATATTCGTGGTTGGCATATATTCGTTGATCAGTATGATAATTAGGTACGGTGATGATAAATATTACCATGTTAATGCGAAAATAATAATGATATGTTAGAGATATGTTTGAAAACGTGTGAATAGGTTACGTTTTTGTATGCAACGGTAGTTACTGTTAAGTGCGGAACTTTATTAATGTTAGTGAATTATTCATGCATATTAGGTTTTGTCGTTGTATATTATATTCTTAGGTCAGGGTATGCTATGTTAGCTTTATTGATGTGAAATCTTTGTTGCGTTAGCGTATTTTCGTTGGTCAGTATGATAATTAGGTTAGGTTGTGATAAATTTTTGTTAAATGTTACTTTGTTAATGTAAAATAATAGCGATATGTTGGAAAAAGTGTGAGTAGGTTACGTTCTGCGCCCAATGTTAGTTACTTTACTGTTGTTAAGCATGGAACTTTGTTAATGTTAACTGTTTATTCGTGTTTAAGATATGTTAGGTTTTGTTGTTGTACATTATATTCTTAGTTCAGGCGATAATATGTTAGCTTTATTGATGTGAAATCTTTTGTTGTGTTAGCGTTTTTTTGTTCGTCAGTATAATACTTAGGTATGGTGATGATAAATTTTTGTTAAATGTTACTTGTTAATGTAAAATAATAGTATATGTTGGAAAAAAGTGTGAGTAGGTTGCTGCCTCTATGCACCGTTACTTTTGTGTACTTTGTTAATGTTGACTGCTTATTCGTGCATAAGGTATGTTAGGTCTGTCGTTGTACATTATATTCGTAGTTCAGTTGATGCTATGTTTGCTTTTATTGATGTGAAAACTTTGTTACGTTAGCATATATTCATTGATCAGTATGATAATTACACAAGGTTGTGATAAATTTTTGTTAAATGTTACTATGTTAATGTAAAAATATCAGTGATATGTTAGAAAAAAGTGTAAGTAGATTACGTTCTGCGCTCAATGTTAGTTACTTTACTGTTGTTAAGTATGGAACTTTGTTAATGTTAACTGTTTATTCATGTTTAAGATGTGTTAGGTTTGTGAGTGTACATTATATTCGTAGTTCAGGTGATGCTATGTTTGCTTTATTGATGTGAAAACTTTGTTACGTTAGCATATATTCATTGATCAGTATGATAATTACACAAGATTGTGATAAATTTTTGTTAAATGTTACTATGTTAATGTAAAAATATCAGTGATATGTTAAAAAAAAAGTGTAAGTAGATTACGTTCTGCGCTCAATGTTAGTTACTTTACTGTTGTTAAGTATGGAACTTTGTTAATGTTAACTGTTTATTCATGTTTAAGATGTGTTAGGTTTGTGAGTATACATTATAATCGTAGTTCAGGTGATGCTATGTTTGCTTTATTGATGTGAAAACTTTGTTACATTAGCATATATTCAGTGATCAGTATAATAATCAGACTTTTTTAACTTATAAAATATGAAAATGGTAAAATTTTAGTAAGGACAAAAAACTGTTTAAAGCATATGAAACAAAAATAAATGAAAGTTTTGTGTTATGTTATATAAAATATGACATGAATCAATAGATCATAGAGGGGAGGGTTGTGAGGCTAGGATGGATGAGGAGGGTGAGGAGGCTCTGTGGAGGCTCAAGAGGCTCAGGAGGCTCTGGAGGCTGTTTGATTTATATAAAAAACGTAAATTTTTTTAAGTTTTAAACTTAAAAAGAATAAAAAATGTTTAATTTTTTGTTTCTTTTAATTTTTTTTAATTTTTTTTTTTAATTTTTAAAATTTTTAAACTTTTTTTAAAATTTTTTTAAATTTTTAAAAAAATGTTTAAATTTTTTTTTTTTTTTTTTTATTTATTTATTTATTTACGAACTTCCAAACCTCATATTTTGAGTTTTACGTCCTTATTATAAACATATATATTTTGATCCCAATAGAGGACTGAACGATTATTTATTAATCTGTACCGCACCGTTGAGCTGTCAACTCCTACTATATGAGGTAAGACCCTTTCTCCACTCTTTACTTTATCCTTATCCTTCTTCTCATTCCTCCTTCGACCTCTGTTTTGGTACCTGTGCTTTTTTCAGTCAGGGCCTCCCATCAAGGGGGGTCCTAGACATCCTATACGGACTTATAACCCTCATATTCGAGCTCTACGGGTTCGATAACCTATATAAGCACGCCAATATTGTTGTTATACGAATGTTTATTAACTCAGCACCGCACCGGCTCCAGCACCGGAGCCGGTACTGACTCCTCTGACTCCAATCCTTCTCAGACTCCCTCCTTTGGCATTCTTCTTTCCTCCCACTTTCTTCTTCTTCCGGCTGTTTGCATTCCATATTTACTCTTTCTTCTTTTTTTCAAATAAATGACCTCCCCGTCCCCTGACTCGAACCGAATCACTCCAACTCCGTCTCCATCTGACCTCTACCCAGCCTCCAAGTTTCACCTTCTACGATTATTTTAATTTTTAGGGGGCAGCGTCCCCCCTACCGGGGAACGTAATTCGTTTCCGACGAGATTACGTCATCATATAGCTCACGCATCCAAATTTTAGCCCGATACGTTAAGCCTAACATGGTTTTCAGGACGAATTGACCTTGGCGCTGAGGGGGCAGCACCTTAGGGTGACCTACGGTCACCAAAACTCGCGTGGGATCAGTTTAACACCTACATAGATTATATTCCAAGTTTGAAAGCGATACCTCTATTCCTTCCTAGCGAAATTTGTCGTCGACGAACTCGTTCTATTACTACTTGTGTTGGCTAGGTTTTTGGAATAACGACGTGAATTGAAATAAAGATTTTAAAATTTTTTAGGGGAACTATACATAATTCTCGACAGGGAAAATGGTCGACACGCAAATTTCAGAATTTTCAGAAGGTGTCAAAAACGTCGACATCATTTTGGTCGACAGGATTTCGACAGTATTTGGGTCGACAACATTTTCTCATAATGTGTCCAAATCGTCGACACATTAAATAATCGATTAAATAATATCGATTAAAAAGCTAGGCATCGATCGATAAATAATTAAATAAATTTTCAGAAAGTGTCAAAAACATCGACAGGATATATATATAATATATATATATATATATATATATATATATATATATATATATATATATATATATATATATATATATATATATATATATTAAATATATATAGCATATATATATATATATATATATATATATATATATTGGCAAAATAAAGCCCGGAGTCGAAAGGTGCTAAACATCATACCCTGTAGGGGAGAGGCGGAGATCATGACACCCAAATACCAAAAGAGCGGGGGTTCCGGAGCCCCCCGGAGGGGGAATTAACCTACCCCGTAGTTCCCCGAAGGCTGAGAGACCCCGACTCTTGCCATCGGGGCGGTATTAGCCCTTGGGGTTAGTTTAAAAATAAATAAAAAAAAAAAATTCATGTCAATATGATATATCGATAGTAATATATCGATTAATCGATATAGTAAAAAAAATTTACTGTCAAAATTGTCGACACATTTTTTTAAAAAATGTCAAAATTGTAGACAGCATTTGGGTCGACAACTTTTGTCGACTATTTGAACTGTCGACCATTTCCACCTGTCGACAATTATAAATGGCAGTTTCCTATATATATAGCAGTATATATATATATATATATATATATATATATATATATATAGCACATATATATATATATATATATATATATATATATATATATATATATATATATATATATATATATATATATATATATATATATATATATATATATATATATATATATATATACTGATTGTTTATATAAATATTTCTTACAATATATATATATATATATATAGAGTTATATATATATATATATATATATATATACATATATATATATATATATATGTTATTAGTTATATATATAAGGTTACATATATATATATATTACAGATCACCACCACTCACGGGCTGGGCCCTTTAAAAGTAGGGGCAAAAAATAAAACATTAAAAAACCCACCCCACCCAATCCCCAGTCTAACGCAAAGTTCCCTCAGGTGAGCTGAGATGTGAGCTTTAAAGAGAGGAAGATTAAATATAGTTGGAAAAACAGAAGAAGGCAAGGAGTTCCACAGAACAGAAGTAGTTGGAAAGAAAGAGGCACCACAACGAACAAGTCTGGGGTTCGCAATACTCACGCAGAATTCGTGCGAGAGCAAGGCACCCCTTTTGCAACGAGGGCGGCGCAAGGGTGGAGGAATGCGAGAGGTCCCTGAGCATCTGCCGCCATAGTACCTATAGAAAGGGATAGAGCGCCAACGCCGTCAGAGATTACGTCGGAAAGAGTTTGAAAGTAGAGCCAGTTTATTAGTCTCTAGCTTTAGACTCAACCCACTAATAGAAGGGTGGAGCTGAGCCCACCCAGTCGTGAGAGAACAGTGGTACCCATACAAGGGCGAATAAGTGCCCTGATATAACTGGAGAAGGTGCAGAGGGAAAAAAATTCCGCAACCTGAACAGAGTTCCCAGCTTCTTGGCCACCTTAGCAACCATAGAAAATATGAGGTTTCCAAGATAATTTGTTGTTTATGTTAAGACCAAGAATGTTTATGTTGTTCACAGGTGAGACGTTAGAGCCGTCGAAGGAAATAGGAAAGGTCTGAGATGTTTTTGAGAGGGAGATGTGGAGAAGTTGAGTTTTTAAAGAGTTGAATTTTACAAGGTTGCGGTGACCCCACCGGGAAATCCCATCCAGATCGGCAAGAATAGAATCGAAAGTTGAAGACGAGAGGCAACTCTAGAAGCAAAAGAGGGAGCAGATTTGAAATGAGTTGAAGAATGGAGAGTTGAGTCATCGGCATAAGAGTGAACAGAGTTGGAAGCACAGCTGAGGAGATCGTTGATGAAAAGTAGGAATAAAGTTGGAGATAGAACAGAACCTTGCGGAACACCACAGTTAACAGGAGAGGAGGAAGAGGACGCTCCATCAACAAGAGCTGATATGGAGCGATCAGAGAGAAAACTAGACAAGAGTAAGCAAAGAGAAGGAGGAAACCCAAAGGAAGGGAGCTTAGAGAGCAGTGACGCGTGCCAAACCCGGTCAAAGGCTTTTGGATATGTCAAGCACCACCACGCAAACTCCCCATGATCCCTAAGGGCAGAAGACCATAAATAAGTTAGATAGGAAAGTATGTCACCAGTTGATCTCGAACGACGAAAGCCATATTGGTGATCTGAAAGAAGGGAATGAGACTCCAGATTATCCAGGAAATGAGAGTTAAGAAGAGTTTCAAAGATTTTAGATAGAATACAGGTGAGAGCTATAGGGCGATAGTTAGAAGGATCAGAGCGGCTACCTTTTTTCGGGATCGGTTGGACATATGCGCGCTTCCAGCACTATGAAAGTATTAGTATTAAGACATAGAGAGGAGCTAAACGATTAGGCTTATCCTCGGAAGCACACTCCTCAACACATGGAATGCAATCAGGGCCACTAGCCTTCCTGACGTTCATAGAACTCAAGATCTCATTCACACGATCATGTGTAATTACAGGTAAAGACATGGGAAACCTGAGAGGAGAAGAAGTAGGAGGAGGGATGCCAGAATCGTCCAGGGTAGAATTAGATGAAAAAAAGGAGGCCGAAGAGATTGGCCTTATCAGAAGGAGAGTTAGCAACAGAACCGTCAGAGCGAATAAGGGGAGGAAAGGCAGATTTGCAAAAGTTGTTAGAGATGTTTTTGGCAAGAGGCTAGAAATTTTTATCAGTAGGAGAACCAAGCAGGTTGGCGCACTTTCTTTTAGTGAAAAAGTGCACTTAGCCTGGACGAAAAATATCCTTTCAATGATTCCGAGCAGAAAGAAAATTCGCAAGAGTGATTAGAGAACGAGTTTTTCCTTCCACGCTTGATATGCGTCTCTCTTCTGAATGGCGAGAACAAGCTCCATCGAACCATGGATTTTGGGAGAAAAAGATTAGTGGAAGATGGAATGAACCTGCTCATCCCATCAGTGATTACGCCCCCACCTTCAGCGGTGACCGAAGCATCCCCAGAGTCAAAGCAGGATTCATTCCAAGAGTAGTTAGCCAAAAACAACGCAATGCCCCCCAATTAGCCTGATTAAAGTGCCAGAAATTACGTTTAGGGCATGGAGGAGCTGCTGGAGAAAAAGTATTATAGTTAAGAGCTATAAGATTGTGGTCAGAGTTACCAATAGGAGGAGAAATGGTGTATTTATAGCGAGAGGGAGTAGTGGTGAAACATAAGTCAAGCGTATTCAAGAATTGGTTAGGACGATCTGGAATATATGTAGGTTCCTTAATTAACTGTTCCAGATCGTTGAGAATACTGAATGTTTTGGCCTCCTCCCACCTACATCAGTGTGGTGTACGTTGAAATCCCCTAAATAGAGGACCTCAGCATTTGAATGGGAAGAAGTAACAGTCTCGTGAGAAGTAGTAAGATAGTCAAAAAGAACGTGAAAATCTGTTCCATTAGGGAGCAGTAGCAGAAACACAAGATAATGATAGTAGTAGGGAGAAAGATTTTTAGCCACAGAACATCGAAGTTAGAAGATTCAAGATTCTCGAGACGTGTTACAGGAGTGTTTATGTTTATATAGGCACAGACTCCATCATTTAGTCGGAA
>JABUQX010080710.1:10000-12500 GCA_015478945.1 Trachelipus rathkii
ATATATATATATATATATATATATATATATATATATATATATAACTCTATCACAGGGATCTGAAAGATCCCTGCGCCGGTCCCAAGTCCAGATAAAAGAGGGGGTTGCTGCTACAGGCCTAGCAAGCCGGCAGCATAAAACACCTCAAGCTCGTGAAACCAATGTTGTGCCTCGGAATAACGGACAGACTTCTCGGTACCCGACCCGGCGAGTTCAAGGACTACGGAAAAAGGACTATCACTACAAAATAGCTACAATAAACGCAAGCACCTTCTCTGGAAAAGAGGAGGAGGCTGTAGAGCTGATGATGGAGAGGGGTCTGGATATCTTGGGTGTGTGCGAGGTGAGGTATAAAGGAGAGGGAGTGAAGAAATTACACAATGATTATGTCATGGTGTATAAGGGTAGGGAAGAGGAGAGAAGACACGGTGTAGCGATCGTTATGACACCAGAAACATATAAATGTGTAATAGAAACAGTATTAGTGAACGAGAGAATTATGGCCGTGACGTTGAAAGGTGGAGAATCAAAGTTGAGTATTATACAGGTCTATGCGCCGCATCAGGGAAGACCTACGGAGGAGAAGATAGAGTTTATATATGGTGATATATATGATGGGAGGAGAGGAGGACACATAATAATTATGGGAGATATGAATGCTCATGTAGGAGTGAGGAGAGAAGGGGAGGAAGCAGCTGTGGGGGCATTCGGAATAGGAGCAAGAAATATAGAGGGAGAGAGACTAGTTGACTTTGCCATAAGAAATGGTGCAGCGATCATGAGCACCTTTTTTAAACATGGGGAGAGTAAAAAGTGGACTTGGTACCGGTGGAATTCAGAAAACCAGGAAAACACGGAAAAATCTATGATAGATCTAATGATATGTAATGATAAGAGGCTGTTTATGGATGTTAAAAACATACCATCAGTGTCTCTGGATTCGGACCACAGACTTGTGGTTGGGAAGATAAGATGGAGGCAAAGGAAGCAACTGAAGAAAGTAACCAGAGAACGATACTGTTTTGGAAAATTAAAGGATGAAAACACAAGAGAAGATTTCAACAACAGACTAGTTAGAATATATGAAGAAATTTCAGGAACTGTGGAAAGAGCAGAGGAAGGTTGGAGAAATTTCAGAGAAGGTGTGGAGCAGGTTGCACGAGAAGTGATTGGAACAAAAAAGATAAGTAGTGGAAAAAGTAAAAAGATGGTTGGGTGGAATGAGGAAGTCAAAGGCGTAGTAAAAGGAAAAACAAGAAATACCGTTTATGGATGAAAACAAGGACAGAGGAAAATTGATAAGCTTATGTTCTGGCGAGAAATCGAGCAGAAGTAGTAAAGAGACGAAACATCGACTTGTCATGGGAAAGGATAGGAGGAGAATTGGAGGAAGACATGAGGAGCACTAGGAAGTTGATATATGGAGTCGGAGTCGGAGTTGGAGTCGAAAATTCTATGCAAGTAGAGTCGGAGTCGGAGTCGAAAATTCCTCTGTAAGTGGAGTCGGAGTCGGAGTCGGAGTCGAAAATTATTATTATTATTATTATTATTATTATTATTATTATTATTATTATTATTATTATTATTATTATTATTATTATTATTATTATTATTATTATTATTATTAATTTATGATGACCACTATTCGGTTTAACACTGGTCAAAAAAAAAAAATAAATAAATAAATAAGCGAACGGCTGTTTTATTATAAAAATAAAAGTAATTTGCATTATAATTACGTTATACATTTTTTTCCGAAACTGAAATATATTTGTTTGTCATGTGTCGCGCCTGCATCTTTGTCTTTACGGTACTTTACCATATAGAATTTGGAGATTAGATTCATTGGAAAAGTGGTACATTTTTTTATTCTCAAAAGCAAACCGAAAAAAAAATGTTGAAACAAAAAAAATGTTTTACTGTTACTCTGTAAGCACTAAGCTGAGTCAGAGTTGAAATTTTGAATTTGACTGCTGGAGTTGGAGTCGGAGTCGAAAATTTTTGTTTGAGTGAAGTCGGAGTAGGAGTCGGAGTCGAAATTTTTTTTTAAGTGGAGTCGGAGTCGGAGTCGGAGTCGGAGTCGAAATCCAAATTTGAATTTAAGGAGTCGGAGTCGGAGTCGGAGTCGGAGTCGGAGTCGGAGTCGGAATCGAAAAATTTATTTTACGACTCTGCAGCCCTGTGATATTCAACAAAGACAGAGAACCAGTTGTGGATAGTGAAGAGGTCGAGGAGATATGGAGAGAATATTTTGATGAATTATTAAATGTGGAGGACGAAAAGGAATTCATAGAGGAGGAGAACCCACAAATGGAAGACCGAGAACAGAAAGACTTGGAACCGATACATGACGAGGAAGTGAGACAAGCTATAACAGCCTTAAAGAATGGAAAGAGCCCTGGAAACGATGGATTGAATAACGAAATATTCAAAACAGGAGAAGGTATGGTGGAATGGTTGACAGAGCTTATAAACTCTATATGGAGGGAGGAGAACATAC
>JABUQX010080710.1:15000-30000 GCA_015478945.1 Trachelipus rathkii
TTTATTTTAAAAACTTTTTTAATAAAATTAAATTTTAAAATTTTTTTTTTATTAAAAATGTGTACTTTATGAACTTAAGCAGTAAATACAATAGCTCAAAACCTTAAATCATCCCTACCCGACCCCCTCACACCCGTCAATGATCTATTGCTTTACTGATTTATGTCATATTGCGCATGTATTTGTTATAACAGAACAATAAAAAAAAATAAGTTTCTTTTGTGTATAACGTAGCATTAAAAAAAAGTTCTTTGTATTTTCATATTAATAAAAAATATACTAAACGAATTTATGCTTTTACTAATCTTTATCTTCGTTCATAAAAATAAGTTCTTTGTAAAACATTACATAGAAATGAAAGTTCTTTGTATGAGCAAAAGTAAATTTTTAAAACATTTCATGTTTTAATTAAATCCTTTATTCTTTTTATGTTTATAACATTAACCTAATCAATATTTAACATAGATCTAATCAAAAATTTATTATAACCTACCATTTCTTCATACTAATCAACAAATAAATGCTAACGTAGCAAAGTTTTAACATCAATAATACTTTAAATGAGACAAATTTAACAAAATAAAATAAAAAATAATCATAACATACCTTACGTACGAATAAACGGCCCACATTAACAAAGTACACTGATTAATATCGGTAAAGTAACTAACATTACATCACAAAACGTAACCTACCCCCCTACTTTCTATCATATCTATAACATATCAATGATAATTTAACATTATCATAGTAATATGTAACAAAACTTAACAAAAATATTTATCATATAATCTAACTAACATATTGAACTACGAATAAATGCTAACACAGAAAAGCTTTTAGTTTTTTAACATATATCAACATGAACAAAGAACCTAACCTATCATACTGACCAACGAATAATTGCTAACATAACAAAGTTTTAACATCAGTAAAGCTAACATAATATCACCTAAACTAAGAACATAACATACCTAACATACCTTGCGTACGAATAAACTGCTATCATTAACAAAGTTAACAGCTTAACAACAGTAAAGTAGCTAACATCGCCAAGCAAAACTCTACCTAACCCTACTTTTCTATCATATTTATATCACATCAATGTTAATTTAACATTGTAATATTTAACAAAACTTAACAAAAATTTATCATAACCTAACCTATCTATCATACTGATCAACGAATAATTGCTAGCATAACAAAGTTTTCACATCATTAAAGCTAACATAACATTACCTGAACTAAGAACATAACGTGCCATAACATACCTAACATACCTTACGTACGAATGAACTGCTTTCATTAACAAAGTTCTCTGCTTATCAACGGTAAAGTAACTAACATTCAAAGTTTCAACTTACCAGGAATGACGAGCTGAAGCCGGAGCCGAAATCTTTACGGCATGGAGCCGGAGCTGGAGCCGAAAAAAAGACGCTCCTCCGGCTCCTGCAAGTTCAAAATTCTCTTTTTTCAGAAATTTACTTATGTATATTTATTATTCAATAATAAAAAGGTTCTATACTTCTATAGATAACTTTAATTAATTAAGCTTAATATCCTTAGAAAAATCATGTCAACTATCAACTAAACCAAAATCGAAAAAACCTCATGTACTTAGATATTTTACTTGCTCTGAAGATAAAAGTACTTACATTTGTCAATATGAAATAGTAGCACAGTTGATGGGAAACAGTCAGTTCGATCATGGTTTAAAGAGTTTACCGAACCACCAGTTACTCATGGGGGTCACTATACATCTACTGGATCCTTCAAATTAATGCGATCTTTAAAACGCTCTCATCCAGATATTGCTGTAATTGTTAAAAAGTAAGATAAAGCAAAACTTGTTCAGGATAAACCCCAATTTTCAAATACTCAAACAAAAGTGGATTACTTTTTTCAATTGTCAAAAACTTGTTTTGTCTATGTCAAGTGAAAAATTCAAAATACAATTGATTATAATGGTTGTTAAAGATAGTGACCCATTAGTTTTTTTTGCAAGACCAGGATTTAAAGCATTGTGTGGAGACATGGCATCGAAACTGGAAGTCCCTTTAGACTGGGAAAATATTCGTAAAATAGTTATAGAAGAAGCGGATAAGCAAAAAATTACACTTAAAAATGCTTAAAGGGACGCTTCGTGCATTTAAAAATGGGTGCTCGCACAAGGGCAAAGCTAAATTATTTTGCTGTTGATATTAGATATTAGATATGTGGACGAGGATGAAAACAATATTACTAAAACGTTAGCAGTAAAGATACCAAATCGCAACATTTCAGCTAATATATCCAATACTTGTTACTGACGTTTTAAAAGAATTCATAATAATACAAGGCAAGTAATTAGCTTAGTTACGGAAAACGCATCAAACATGATCAGTACCATTGAAAAATTAAATAAAGACAATGAGGATGAGAAACAGGAAGCTGGTAAATGTGATACTGATTTTATTGAATGTCAAAACGAAGAAGTAATAGTTGTTTTCAGGATGAAGTTGATAAAACTATGAAAAAAATATGTTCCGATGACTTTAACATTGCACACTTGAGGTATGGAGTTCATACTTTACAGTTATCAGTGCGGGATGGTCTCCGCAATACTCATACAGCAAACCTTATAAGCAAGGCGAGACAAATAGCAAAAGCAGTACGCACCCCAAAACTAATGGAAGTTCTAAAGCTTCAAGCTGAAAAAGTGGCAATCTTAAATCAAGGGACAAGATGGGGAAGTACATGTCTCATTCTCGAAAGGCTTTTGAAACTAAAAATGATATTAGCTTGATGGCTGCTGGTACTCCTGATCTTTCTTTCTCCGATAGTCAGTGGGAGTAAATCGAAACCCTCAAAGAATTATTAAAACACCCATATTTTACAACAAAAAATATTAAACCAGAAGACTTGACTGCTAGAAGATTTTTTATAGAGAAACGATTTTAGCAAATGGCATAAATAATTCCATTTAAAGAAGGGAAAGAATGTTACCTGAAAACAAAATATTTTTTCGACCATCTTTGTTGATCCACAGTTCAGAATCTTCCTCAGAACTGAAGATGTGATATTAAATGCTAGGAATGCCTTTTGTGAACTAGAACTTAAAATGAATAACACCATCGAGCAGAAATCTGGGTCTGAGTTGAATTAAATAGTTCAGCAGTTTGAGAAATCCTCCCTTGTGGTATCTTGTCAGATGAAGTAAAATTTGACAAACAATGGGACCAAATGGAGCAGGCAGAAAACGATTGAAAAAAGACAATCTACCATTAAAAGACCTTCAACCTAAAAATCCTCTAGAAAATACAAAGTAGAATTCCATAAGGTATTAGATGAAATAATGAAAATTGACTGGAAATTAAAGTTAACAGTTAAAGAGTCAATCCCTAGCTATCTAAAAATTTCAAGATGCGGCTTACACAATTACAGCTTTGCTTTCCTGCTCAGTGAATGTTGGAGGAGCTTATTTTTGGCTTTTACTACCAATAAATTATCGGATCTAAGGACATCGTTAAAGGATTATTTTATTGAAAGTTTTATTTTTAAGAAACAATTGTTTTGAATAAATTTATATTACATATGCTCAGGCAGTTCAAAGAGAAATTATTTTAAAATTTAGGAAGAAAGTGAATTATATATATATATATATATATATATATATATATATATATATATATATATATATATATATATATATATATATATATATATATATATAAAAATTTATATATATATATATATATATATATTAATAAAAATAGGTTTTGAGTATAATTAGGTTACATATGTTCAGGTAGCTCATATTTCAAAGAGGAATTATTTTAAAGTTTCGGATGAAACTGAAATATAATTTTTCCGTTTTTAAAAAATAAAAATAAAAAAAAAATAGAAAAAATAACTTTTTAATAAAATTATATTTCTTAAATGTACAAGCAGTTCATAGTTCAAAGTGGAATTATATTAAAATTTAGGTAGAAAGTGAATTACTCTTTTACTGTATTTCCCAAAAATCTTATTTTCTATATAATATTTTTTAAGTTTTTAATTCTAAGTTAATAAAGATGTCATAAAAAAAACATTTAATTTCATCATACCATAAAAATTTTGTAGTAGAGAATTAATGATTTCATAAATGTAAATGGAAGAAGAAATTATATAACTAGAAGTCGGAGCCGGAGCCGGAGTCGAACAATTTTAAAATGCCGGAGCCAGAGCCGGAGTCAAAGTCGGAGCCGGGTAATTTTAAAATGCTGAAGCCGGAGTCGGAGTCGGAGCCAGATGATTTTATAATGATGGAGCTGGAGCCGGAACTGAAAAAAATTTTCCGGCTCCGCATCCCTGGTTTCGACTTGCCAACAGTTGTTTACATAGCAATCTCAATCATTACTATACGTAACCAAACAAAATATTATTTTTATTATTACATACTCAATTATATTATTATTATTATTATTATTATTATTATTATTATTATTATTATTATTATTATTATTATTATTATTATTATTATTATTATTATTATTATTATTATTATTATTATTATTATTATTATTATTATTATTATTATTATTATTATTATTATTATTATTATTATTATTATTATTATTATTATTATTATTATTATTATTATTATTCCCTAGATTTCAAAACACCAATAACACGTATGGACACTTCGACTGTCAGACCATTACTAAAATATTGAAACGGTAAATATGTTATCTACGCCACGCCTAAACATTAATCAATCTTAGCAAGCTCATGGGTTACCAATCATAGAGTCGTATTTCTATGACGTAACTGATGGCTAATGAGAGCCAAGGAATGACGTCACCATATTGATAACGTAATATTTTGTTATTTTGGTTTTTGCTGTTATTTGCGTTTTATTTCCACGGAGAGGGCATCACACTCCCCCTTAAAAGAGTGTATGCGGATAACTAAGATCTCAACCAAATGTTGAGACCTTACCGCTTACACTCAATCATCATTTGCATTTAAGTAATGTTTGAATAATTGAATTCTGTTCAAGTATTTTACGAGCACATGCTCAAGTGTGTTAAGGCATGCGTATATGGCGCATATAGTCCTTGGTTCAAATCATATGCTGTGCAATTGTTTTTTTCTTATATATATATATATATATAAAATATATATCTTATAGTTTCTTTCTACACATATATATATATTATATATATATATATATTATATATATATATATATATATCTAATTATATATATATATATATATATTATGATGCCAGGCCTCCGCATCCGCGGAGCATCCGCACAATATTAACATGCGCATCCGCATCCGCATCCGCCGAGCATCCGCACATTATTGCGCGGATGTTTTTGTTCGAGATTTGATAAAGAAATTTATAATAAAAATACATTAAGATGAAATCTGAAAATAAAACATAAAAGTGTAAATGAGTTGTAAGGCAATTCAAAAACGGGCATGATATTCCCATTATCTTAATGGTATCAAGACATTCCAACTCGCCTGATAGTACACTTCATATGATGGAAAGAAGTATTTTTCAAAAAGAACTCCTTGCTTCGTACGCCAGTTCGTATCCCAAAGTTAACATTCTTACTTAAAATTTGGAAAATGACAATCATATCACACTGCATTAGCTATTGAAACTATTTGAAGAAACTACAAAAAAATCAGCGCCTCTACAGCTTCAGTCTCTTATCTGTATACAAATTAATCTCAGCGCTAAGGAAGCATTTTGACCATCTTCAAATGAAAAGGATTTCTAGAAAAAGAAATGAAACATGTAAGACTACAATCAGAGGTAGACAAACGCTTTGGTTCTGTGGAAATTTAATGACCCTTCATACTATTGAACTTACTTAGATTCTCGTTATAAAGCAAGTTTTTTTTGTAACGATATTAGAACAAGTTTAAATCGTTACTTTGTGTTGCAAGTGTAAAAACTTCCCAATACCGACAGTCTGTTAATTGGTTCCCATTAGAAAGGAAAAAAAACAAAATCTACAGAACACAACCTTCTTCAAGTATCAATAACAGAGTCACTGGAAGAATTTCTACAGTCCAGTAGCGATGAAGAAACCACGCATTACCAAAAAGAGTAGTGCTAATGATTGAAACTATCAACCAAGAAAACGATTAGATCAAATGATGATCCAATCAGTTTGGTGAAAAGTTAAGCAAAATGTTTTTACCCACGCTTGAGTAAATATTGCAAGGAAAACTTCAATCCGGACAGTCTATTAATTCGCCACCCATTTAAAAGGAAAAAATGAAAATACAGAACCAACATCTTCTACAAGTAATCAATAACAGATTCACTGGAAGAATTTTCTACAGTCCAGTAGTGATGAAGAAACCACTCATTATCAAAAAAAGATGCAGTGCAAATGATTTGAAAACTATCACCAAGAAACGACTAGATAACAAACAAATGACGATCCTATCAATTGGTGGAGTGTTAATTAAGCAAATGCAGCAAAATGTTTACCCAACGCTTAAGTAACACATGCAAAGGAAATCCAGGCCTGTCCTCCAACTAGTTTCCAAGTGAGAGAGTATTTAACAATGTTGGGCTAATATATGATGAAAAAGAAACAAACTCTCAGCAGAAGAGGCAGTAAAATTGATGTCTCTCAAGCACAACCTTCACATATTTGAATTTCAATACTAGTGCAAAAGTATATAATCCATGTAAAATCTCTTTTATCATTAAGGTCGGAGTTTAGGGAAAGAGGTCCATTTGAGTTGGGTCCCAGTCCGCGCACGCCTAAATTAACAATTTATAATAAATAGAAATGGGGCTAAAACTCGATATATATATATATATATTATATATATATATATATATATATATATATATATATATATATTATTATATAATATATATTATATATATATATATATATATTTATATTATAATATATTATTATAATATATATATATATATATATATATAATATATATATATATATATATATATATTAAACATCCGCATCCGCGGATGTTAAAATAAAACATCCGCATCCGCATCCGCATCCGCGGATGCGAAAAAAATGACATCTGCAGCATCACTAATATATATATCAGCCTCCAGATTAGGCGACATACATAGTTAAAAACTATGATAGCTACACTAAAATTGAATACATTTATCGAATCACGAGCAAATTTTAGTTACGAAAAGTACAAAATAAATTAAAATCAACATAAAATAAAATAAAAAAATTAAATAACAAATTTTTTGGGATGTACCATAAGTTTATTATATAACAACGGCAGAAATAATGTTGTTGACAGATTTATTTGCATTCTCAAACAATGAGCAGGAGTTTTTAGGTTTTTACAGTATTACGGTTTAATAATAACCTACCCTAATGTAACGTAACGTAACGTAACGTAATGTAACCTAACTTAACCAAGCGAAATATATATATATATTATATATCATATATTATATATATATATATTATATATTATATTAATATATATATATATATATATATAATATATATATTATATATTATATATTTAAATATATATTGCACGTAGATATGGCAAAGAATCACAAGAATGATAGTTCAAGGACTTTCGTCTCATAAATCGAGTTGCCAGACGCACGATCCAATTTGACAAGTAATAGTTAATTATTAGCTTATTTATTGTTTATTATTATTTTTTTTATGAGGGGGGAATCTTTTCCTAACTAAAATTTGCTCTTGGATTTTTCAAAAAAAAAGTCTTTCCCTTTTTAGTGTAACTATCGTAGTTTTTTAGATAGAGGTGTCGCCTAAATCCTGGAGACGCCATATATATATATATATATAATATATAGTATATATATATATATATATATTATAATATATATATATATATATATATATATTATATATATATATATATATATATATATTATATAATATATATATATTGTCGTTTTGTTAAAATATTTCGGTGTCTACGCCGAAGCAGATCACTTATATATATATATATATATATATATATATATATATATATATATATATAGATATATATATATATATATATAATATATATATAATATATAGTATATATATATATATATATATATATATTATATAAATATATAAAAGATATAATAAATATTTTTATATATATATGCAGAGTTCTAAGATATATATATAATATATATATATATATATATATATATATATATATATTCTACGCATATATATATAATATATATATATATATATATATATATATATAGTGATGTACGTTGGGCAAATGCCCAGTGGGCAGACATTTATAAAATGGGCATTTGTCCAGGCATTTGCCCATTTCATAAATGCCCGCCCAAAAACTGGGCATTTATAAAATTATCAGTAAAAGATGGATTATTGAGAAAGCATTTGAAGAAAAAAAAACATTCAAAATATAGTATTTTAATATTTCACATTTGTATTTATGTATTGCATTTGTTTTTATATATCATCATCACCACCACCATCATCAGCTCACCTTCTCTCCCCAAGACTGGGATAAGGTGCGTAACACATCCACCAGAAACAGAAAAGTAGTAAGAAGAATATGGACAACGCATGTCGAAATTAAGCCAGCTTACCTCCCCTTTAATAAGTTTTAAGTGAGAACTTGTTGCAGTCAGAAAATCCACCAAAGAGCTAGGGCTTCACAGGACTGCGACAGACCCTCACTATTGCAATCTCATCAAACATTTTAGAATAAAAAGACACGTAAGACGCCAAATGGGCCTATCGAGACTCCCAGTCAAGCCACAAGAACCAATGCACCAAACAACAATGTTTCATGCAAATCCACAAACCACCCTAGGGCTTTTCAATAACTTGCATAGTATACGCAAAGTCTATAACATGCTCATGCAAATCCACAAAGCACCCTAGGGCTTGTCAATAACACATATTATACACAAAGTCTACAACTAAAAGAAAAAAAACTATAGCTTAAGTACGCACCAACCACACTACAAGCTTTAATAACTTTATAGTAACATGCAGTTAACCTTAATAACTTTAATAGTAACATTGGCAGTTTAACCTTAATAACTAATGTAACTAAAAACCTGCCAATTTGGTTTTTAGTCAAAATATACTATATGATACCCAAACCATCCATATACCTATCCAATCCTTTCTTAAATATTGCAATTGAGTCACACTCAACCTCCTGTAGCAAATCATTCCAAAATTTAACAATCTTATTACTGAATGAATGCTTTCTTATATCAAGATGGCATGCTTTCTTCATAATTTTCTTACTATGCCCCCTGGTCTCCCTCTGTGCTCTATTATGAAGAATTTATCGGTCTCCGTATTATCAATAGATGTAAATATTTTGGTAGACTTGTATCATGTCCCTCTGAGAAATTGCCTTTCTACAGAAAACATTCCTAACTCCTTCAGCCTCTCATATATTTTACACTCAAACCCAGAAATTACCCCTGTTGCTCTTCATTGCACTCTCTCTAGCATACTATGTCTTTCCTTTAAATAAGGAGCCCCAAACTTGTGTAAAAAAACACAATACTCTAATAACGCCTAATATAGCTATATAAAAGTTTACTTATAACTCCTTTGCTCTTGTAACAACATTACGATTTATTTGTCCAGCATCTTATTAGCTTTATTCCTTGCTTCCAACACTGATTAGCTATTTTCAAATTACTGCTTATAATTACACACAGACTCAAGCCAATCACCTTCATATTGTAGTAAAACTTTTATTTGAGTAACCTAGGTGAAGAACCTTACACTTTTTACTATTAAAATTCATTTGCCACTTATCTGCCCACCCAAGAAGTTTATCAAGATCATTTTGAATCTTTATACATCCTTCACTATTAATAACCGAGGTAGCCACTTTGGTATCATCAGCAAACTTACAAACCTTACATTTAAGGTCCTTGCCTATATCATTTATATATATATATGAGGAACAATAGTGGCCCCAGCACTGAACCCTGTGAGAACACCACTCTTCCCTAATTTCCCATGATGACTTATTGCCATTTTGTTGTACACACTGTTTTCTATTCCACAACCACTCTTTAATCCAACCATGTACCACTCCACACAATAACTTCTTCATCAGCCGCATGAGGGAAACCTTATAAAAAGCTTTGCTAAACTCTAAATATATGAATTATCAAGACTTTAGCAAAACTTTTGATAAGGTTTCCCACATAAGGCTGATGAAGAATTTATTGGCAAGCCATATAAGGGTTCATCCTTGACCCAGGTGGACCACAACCATCCCCCCTCACTAATCCCCGCCCATTCACTCCTATTATGCACCTTCTCTCCTCTGCCAAACTCACATTTCTCTCCTCCAGGCATTCCTTTACTGACAATCCACTTTTTCTTCAGTCTCTCAGCCGGTTGATTCCCAGCACACTCACCACTATACATCCGCTTAACTAACTCACTATCATCCATCCTTTCCACATGACCAAACCATCTCAATGTACTTTCATTTATTCTCTCATTTACCCCTTTCTTTACACCCCACAGCTCTCTAATACATTCATTCCTCATTTCATGAATTTTCTCACACCTAACACGCCTCAAATTGTCCATTGAACACTTACTTTAGATCTATGCTTCTTATTCCAGACCATAGTCTCACTACTATACATTAACACGGGTAACAACATACCCTCATGTAAAACATTAGCACACTGAAGATTTAGTCCCTTTACATCCACCAACAATTTAATTCCACCAGCCAAATTCCTGCCAATCACAACTTCCCTACTACACTTTTCATCATCTGTTCCCTTTTCATCCAACATATATCCTAAATATTTAAACTCAGACACTTGTTCCAGCTGCTCACTATCTAACATAACTTCACACAGAGGACTGTCCTCACTCACAACCATAACCTTACTCTTATCTACGTTTATTTTCAAACTCCTCCTTTTACACACCCTGCCAAATCTCTTTACCAATCCTCTCAAACTCTCTTCAGATTCTCCACACAAAACCAAATCATCCGCGTAAAATATGTTGGACATCCTCCACTCTCTTCCATTCTCCATCATTTAACAGCATTCCCCTGCCATTCCCACCTCTTGATTTTTTCATAACCTCATCCATATATCAATTAAATAACCAAGGTGACATAACATCCCTGCCTCACTCCACTATTAATATTAAACCAATCACTTACGACTCCATTTTTTCTTACTCACGCTTCACTATCATCATACATACTTTTGATTCCATTCAGAAGCCTACCACCAACACCATATTTCACTAACACCTGCCATAGAGCTTCCCTATTAATCCTGTCATACGCCTGTTGCAAATCCATAAAACCTAAATACAATTTATTCTTCCTTATTTTCTCAATGATTGTTGGTGCGAGTTGTGAAGATTTGAAATCCACAATATCCTATACACTTTCTAAATTGCACTTTGTTTTCTTCAGAATCAGTCCTTCAGTTACTCGACACACTCCTTCGAACCAAAATACCAGCATATACCTTCCCTACAACACTCGATAAATTAATTCCCCTAAATCCTACAGTTTACCCTTATCCCCCTTAACCCTTATATAAGGGTATATACTGCTCTCCTCCAATCTCCTCGAAACTATATCCTCCATAAACATTTTGTTACCAACAACTCAATCCAATCATCACCATCTTCGCCTCTGTTTTGACATTTCCCCAAGTAATTTCATCTATACCTGCAGATTTACAATTCTTTAAATTTCACTCTACCCATTACTAATTACCTATTACATGACCTCAAATCCCCAAAATACCTATATTTCTTGCACCATCAAACCCACACACATATCACTATCACCTCTTCATTCTGCCAATGTTATGCAGATTTCAAAGTGTTCCTCCACACTCTCCTCACACATCCATTTCATCAGTTACGAAGCACCATCCCTATTCATTATCTAAGCAGATTCCCCTTGTTGTCATTCTAACCTTATAATATATTATATATATAATTATATATATAATATATTATATATTAATATATCTTATATATACTATATATATATATTCTATTATATATATATATATATATATATATATAATATATAATATATTATAATATAATTATATATATATATAATAATATATATATATATATATATATATATTATATATATATAATATATATATATATATTATATATATATAAATATATATATATATATATATATATATATATATATATTATATATATAATAATATAATATATATATATATATATATATATATTATATATTATATATATATATAATATAATATATTATATTATATATATTATATATTATATATATATATATATAAATAATATATATATAGATACTAGTTCTGGTTATATTATTATTAGTTATATGGTCACCACTCGATATGATATTCTATTATCTGGTATGACAACTATATAACGACGGAGGATGATCAGCAATTCTGTAGAACTGGCTATAGGATGGGAATGCAATAATTATCGGTTATCTCTTTAACTTCACTACGCTAGAACGCAGTTTGATGTTAAGTGCCGTCCATTTTTGCGAGTATAACGTCGTGGCTTTAGCTGTGCTATTGCATTGCGGTGTGCGCAATCTCTTGCGGTCGCGACGTCAGTCTGTTCCACTTCAGGACAAGCCGTTGACTGGTTCGGATTAAGTCCGGCTAAGGCAAAGGCGGTCGAAGGTTGGCGGAGAGGGTATGCTGATCTGCACGAGCTTGTTGGCTAAACAGGAGGCTGGGTGTTCTTCTGGCCAACTCTGGAATCTGGAAGGGACAGAGAGTATTTTTTACTCTCTGTAATTATCTCTATGACAGGTAACCTCAGCGGTTACCTGCGAAATTATCTCTTTAGTAGTTAACTACTTTTTAGGTGGTAGACGAACTGGAGAATCTCGGAGGTCAGGAGTTAACACCATCCACGGAGACCATCCACCGGCAGGAGAAACTCTTGAAGATCTTCCAAAGGGTTCTTGGTAACCCTGAGGAGGTTCCTAAGCCTCTTGGTAGGCTCAGGGAGAGGGAGAGACGTAGGGCCAGTCAGAGATCTTGTAGTCCAGTCCAACTCCGGGGGAGAGACGAGGCAGCCCAACTTCTTGTAGAGAGACGAGAAAGTCCAACTTCTTGCAGAGCTTCTTCTTCTTGGCTTCGTAGGTCGGATCTGATATTTCCGCTATTTGTTCTATATTAGCAAATTATCTCTGTAGTGGTAGCAAAGCGTACGAATTATTTCTTTTAAGGCTAATAAGACAAAAGCAGAAAATCCAGATTATTTATTTTTAACGAGAAAGTCGTAAAAAAGTTATAATAAAAAAAGTTACATATATAAAATCAAGTTTTTATACAATAATTAATTAATATTTACATTTTACTTTTTTATAAAATTTTATTTTTATTTTTATATTAAAATATATATATATACATTAAAAAAATTATATTTCTAAAAATGGATTTTTTGTAAATATAATAAAATGAAACATTGCCGAAGCTTTTCGCTAGATGGCGTTTTTGCCTCACTTCGAACATAATATAAAAACAAGTTCTTTGTCTTATTTTTAAAAATTCATTATTATTGCTTAAAACAAAGTTTTTTTTATAAAATATATATATAATTAACAAGTATTGATATTTATAATATAATATAACAAAATGTAATATTTTTAATATAGAATGTTTAATTATTTATATCTGAATAATGAAAATAAGTCATTTTTAAATTTAATAGACTTTGTGATATTTCTGTAACTTTTGCTTTTATGGTTCATTCTGTAAGTATTTTCGTTTGGGGAAACTAACTTAAACACTTCACTATATATATATATATATATAGTATATATATTATATATATATAATATTAATATATATAATATATATATATATATATATATTTATATATATATATATATATATATCATATATATATTATATATAATAATATACCGGTATGTATAATAAAAGTATAAATGCCCTCTAAATGCCCAAATTGGACAAATGCCCAGATAAATGCCCAGGGCATTTGCCCAATTCTTAAGTGCCTGGGCATTTACCCATCACTATATATATATATTATATATATATATATATATATATATATTATATATATATTATATATATATATATATATATATATATATATATATATATATATATATATAGTGGTAAAGCACTCGCTTAGCAAGCGAGGGGGCCCAGGTTCGAGACTGAGTTGGAGCGAGAGAATGTGAGTTATTCTCTATTATCTCTAGCTTCGTCCCAATCAGACGTTAATTGAGTACATTGGCAGCGTGCTTGCTGCTAATGGAAAAACTCCGGCTACCGCATAGGCCTGGAGCCAACGGATTTGCCGTTAGGCCCAAGTTAACCCAAGGACCTTTCTCGTCAGGTCCTACTGACAGGGCGTTAAATCGTCTCACTGGGGTATTTGTGTTTTTTTGAATATATATATATAAATATATATATAATATATATATATATAAATATATATATATATATAATTATATATATATATATATTTATATAAATATATATATATATATATTATATATAATATATAAGACATTGAATGGAACACATCAGTGGTATGGTCCGGTGCAGGGTGCGGGTCCGTCTCGGGTTCGAAAGGAGCAGCGAACTTAGACTTGGCCAAGATCAACTCTTGACTATGATGACTGTAATGGTAGTAGTAGTGTAGTAGTAGTAGTAGTAGTAGTAGTAGTAGTAGTAGTAGTAGTAGTTTATTACACGTTATAGCATTATTGGAATAAAAAAAAAATTAAGATAATAATAATAATAATATATAATAATATAATAATAATAATATAAATATAATAATAGTATAATATAATAATAAATAATAATAATAATAATAATAATAATAATAATAATAATAATAATAATAATAATAATAATAATAATAATAATAATAATAATAATAATAATAATAATAATAATAATAATAATAAAGTGCTAATATACTAAGCCGTTAATTTACACATAA
>JABUQX010080711.1:5000-17500 GCA_015478945.1 Trachelipus rathkii
CTCCATCCAGATGACCAATACACCATTTTCGATCTCTTATTGCAGTTTATGACTTACAAAAGAGACAGAGATATGACTTTCACTGATTTCATTTTGGAGTTAAAGAATAAGCTTTGGGAATACCAAAGTAAACTGTTCGATATCGACGAGGAGGCAGCTTACACATCTAAGCAGGTAAATATTATGGTTGCTACCAAGATATTAGAGAATGTTTCCGAGAGAAGGGATGGAGAAAGGTTAAAGGAGAAAATACTCAAAGTGTTCGATGCAAATTTAAGTCTGGTCGAATTGTTGGAAAAGTTTGCACAAATTTCCAAGGGAGCTTTGTTGAAAACTAACCAGAGAAGACAGGTTGAGTATCGTACTACCAAGGTGTTTTTGGCTAAGGAAGAGCCCGAAGTTAGGCACAGGACTGAGTACAGCAATTCTACATGGAAAACAAGAGAATCCCCCCCATAAACCTAGAAAAGAAGATAGGAAAAGGGTGGATGTGAAGCCAGACAACGCTCTCCGAAGGAAAAAGGGAGTTCTTCGAAGAGTGACCGATCAAGAATTAAAAGAATACGATTTTTGTATATCATGTGAGGCCGTCGGTCACCACTCGCGAACCTGTAAATGGGATTCACCTTTCTGTCGTTATTGTAGAAGGTTCCACAAGCGTGGGTCTACAGCCAACTGCAAAGAAGCCCCTACATGGTGGCCTTCTTCAGAAGTTGACCAAATGTCATTCCGTATAACAGTGCAGAAGACTTGGAGAAGGGCTTGAGAGCAAAGAGATGGGAAAGCCCGAGCGCGGAAAGGAAGAGTCAGAAGACCTTCTCCAAGAAAATGGAAGAATATAGTCCCGCGTAGGGAGTGAGAAGAAGAAGACGAGAGTTTATGTAGCTGATAGTCAGTTAAGAGATTCTGAGTTGAATGAAGAAGAGGAAGGAGAAGATATTTCTCCTGAGGGAAGCTTCTTCACACCAGACTTTAATGCTAATCAGGAAAATTTTTGTCAAGCGGCAAAAACAAGGAGAGAATAAGAAGAGAAAACAAAGGACAGGTAAATAGCCGAGAAACAGATAGTAGCTCAAACGTTCTTCCAGGAAAGTATCGATCGACCTTTTAAATTAGGCCATCACTTTTACACTAATGTTTATCCTGCACCCACTAAAGGAGAAAGGGAAGTCAAGACATGTGTCCTGCTTGACTCAGGCTCAAGTATTAGTTTGGTCACTCCGAAGAAGTTACGAGAGTTAGAGAGAGAAGGAAGTTTTGAGGTACCTCTTCATGCAACAGATCTTATCGTGCAAGGAGTAGACAACAACCCCACCAAGTTAAGGGGAGAGGTCCAATTATATCTCAGAATACACGAAAGATATTACCTCACAACGTTTCAGGTGAGCGAAGTAAAAGGTGACCCTAGTTGGGACGTGCTACTTGGTAATAATATTCTCGCTAATTTACTTATAACCTTAAATTTGTTTTCTTCTAAAATGTCCATCAGCGAAGGTAAAGTAGTGGACATTCCTGTTTTTGCCAAGCAAGGAATGTACTTAATCCGAGAATATACGGATGGAGGTCTCAGGCCGATAAGAGATCCAGCTTCGTCCGAAAATTCTTTAAATACGGATGGAGGTCTCCGGAAAGTACGAGATCCAGCTTCGTCCGAAAATTCTTTAAATACGGATGGAGGTATCAGGCCGATAAGAGATCCAGCTTCGTCCCGAAATTTTTTAGGCAGGCAACACTTGCCTAGAGGAAATAAAGTGAGTTTCGAATTAAACGAAACCTTTTCTATTCAATCAGATACGGATGGAGATCCCCGGCAGGTAAGGGATCCAGCTCTGTCCAAAAAATTTTTGAGTAGGCAGCAGTTGCCTAGAGGAAAGAAAGTGAGTTTCGCGTTAAACGAAACTTCTCCTATCCAATCAGATAGTGTGATAAGAAGAGCGGAGTTGGAGACGAAAGATACTCACCCCTCTCATTATCATAGCTCTGAGAACCAGGGAGCTAGGCCAAAGTTTAAGCCCACTTCTTCTAAAATAAAGGAAAATTTGAGTCGAACTGAAAAGTTAGAGATTTCAGCGACCCCAAACCATACCAAAGATGGCTATTTGATTCTCGATGTGGAAATCGAGATTGATTTGCGAATCATAGAAAATACTTTCTTGCCAGAGCAGTCCTCTGGTCATTTGAAAGTACGGCCCAAAACTCAAGATGGTTTTGAGTTGGAAAGAATGTGTTTAATGACACCAGCTCTTTCCAAAGGCCCTCTTTATGTAGCTAACACGGTAAGTCCCGTGCGTAACAATACAATCATACTCAATTATATAAATTTAAGTGATCAACAATTTATTTGAGGAAAGGATTGTATTTAGGGAAGAGTCATCCCATAATAAGTTTAAACAGTGAACATGTTGGGTCAGGCCCAGAGACAGGAGGAAGAGTAACAGATAGCTCCGCCAATGTAGCCAATGTTCAAAAGGTTTTCATAAGACAAAGTTAAGACAAGTTTATAGGGAAATCATCGAGGAAATGTCTAAAGAAGATGACTGAGAATAGGTCTTAGGACGCAGAGTATTTGGAGGATCTTTTCGGCTTTTAATGGAATTCATGATGTATTAGGCATTAGACGAGATATGGTTCCCGTCCTGCCCTTCGAAATTTGAAAATTGAGCACTTCTGACGCTCAAAGTTATTTTCGGGCAGTACCGCTTACCCACAAAAGAATTCTTGAGGATATAGATGATTTTTACGGTGCAGCCTTAAGAAAGGGTTATATAAACCTGTTACGTACATAGTTACCATTATTGGTAGTGGCAAGGAATTCTTCAAAAACCCCAGGGTTTTGCATTGACCCGATACTTAAATTCATACCAGAGTTCAAGATGTGTTCCCACTACCTAGCATAGAAAAGATATTTACGTTGCTAGGGGGACACGGTCTTCTCTAGTAGACTATAGACGCGTACATCACTAGCTGTCGAAGAGAAGACACAAAAGCTATGAATTTAGAACGAGAAATGCTCTTTCCAAGACTTATGTTTGCTGATAGACTGCGCCTCAATTTAGGCTGGTCAATGCAAATGGCTTGTAATCCTCCTAGGACGGTTGCGCAGTGTATCTTGATGACGTCCTAGTGATGGGCAAAAATGTGAAGAACCTTTCGCTTTTTACAATTTCTTACAGCATTTCGAGAAAATAATTTGAGGATAAAATTGTCTAAGTGTAGTTTCCTACAGACATCAGTCCTTTATCTAGGGTTTAAGATAGGAAGAGATGGAATCTCCCCGGACCCAGAGAAGGTCGAGACCATGAAAAGTTTTATTCCTCCTACAAACGTAAAAGAAACGCAGAGTGTTTTAGGTTTTTTCTCATATTTTCGCTTCTTGATAGAGAACTTTGCGTTAGTTGCACAGCCGTTATATGATCTGGTGAAGAAAGACGTCCCGTTTGTATGGACGGAAAAGCACCAGGAATCTTTCGATACACTAAAAGATAAGTTAGTGGTACAACCACAGTTAACGTTTCCCGATTACAGTAAGAAATTATTTGTAAATACTGATGCTTATAATTACGGCATCAGGGGCGTGCTGTACCAGCTTACAGATGATGGGAAGGAAAAGCCCCTTTCATTCATTTCTCGTGTACTCCGAGGTAGTGAGAAGAATTACGATACGATAGGGAAAGAATGTTTGTCTGTGGTATTTTGTCTTCAGAAGTTTAAAAATACCATCTTCGGCTACAAGGTGACCATTATCACCGATAACCAACCTCTTTGTTTCATTTTCCGAAACAAACAACAGACAGGTAGATTGGCAAGATGGAATTTATTTGTAAATAGCTTTTCCCCCACTATTGTGTACAAGAAAAGGGATTATCTGAGTAGACACCCGGCCTCTAACTTTTTCTTTATACGAGAAAAGAAAAGACCTTGTTTGCCCCGAAAGGATTTTGTCTTAACAAAGGAGACGTTTAAAAAGGAACAAGAAAATTGTCCAAGGTTGGGTAAATTGGTAAAATGGGTTAAGGCAAATCCGAAAACCTACCCACCCATTTTCATTAAAGGTGTTTTGTACTACGCTAAGCAGACAGAACCTTATCTCATTCAAGTCCCTGACAGTATGATCTTCACTGTGATAGATCATTGCCACGCGTCGTTAGGCAGCGGTCATGGAGGACGTTTAAGAACGGAAAAGAGAGTGAGAGAAAAGTACGTTTTCCCCCATCTCGGTAAATTAGTGAAAGAATATTGTACACAATGCGTATCTTGTGTCAAGGCAAAAGGCCCGAAACCTCCTTCAGCAGAGATTAACCTATGGCCTTTGCCCTACACACCGTTTTCACGGGTTCATGTAGATAGTATTGGGAAGCTTCCAACTTGTACAGAATCTGGAGCCCAATATATCTTAGTATTTCGAGATGTGCTCACCCGTTACGTCGAATTAGTGCCTCGTAAGACAAGAACAAGTAAAGAATTCACCAGAGCATTACAGGAAAGGGTCATATGCCGGCATTCTGCCCCCCAAGTCCTCGTCTTGGATAATGCCCTTGAGTTCACGAGTGAGGTGATCAAGGACCTATGTAAAGCTTGGAGAATAAAGAAAGTGAATATTCTGCCTTATAAAGCTTCCCAGAACGGAGTAGTTGAAAGGATAAACTCCGACATCGAGTCTTTTTTTCTACGACATTACATAAAAGACAACCACAAGAATTGGGATAAATATTAGTTTTTACCAAATCGTATCAATCTCTGCTTTATATCGATTAACGGATCCGTCCCATTTTCTGGTTATGGTTATTAAAAAGTTGCCTTATGAAATGCCTGATTGTTTTTCCCCTTATGTAAATAAAGCGGAGGAGAAGAGATTCATCTCAGATGAAGTAGATACTGTGATAGAAAGGATCGATAGTATAAGAGAATTGGCAAGAGAGAAGTTGGAGGAAGAAACAACTAAGACGTTTGAACAACAGCATAAAAAAGCCAAGCAAAGAGAATTCAAAATAGGAGACTATGTCTTCATTAAGGCAGTTAAGAAGCCCCATCATAGCTCAAAGTTATGTCAGAAATTTGAAGGGCCTTACATTGTAAGATGTTTAAGAGGACCCAACAGATTAATGGTTGTATGTCTAAGTTCAGGTAAGACATTCTCGGTCCATGTAGATAATGCAAAGGTCATTGCAGCCGAAAAGATTACGGAATCGCAGTTCGATTTCATGAATAACGAGGTTTGGAACCCTCAAGCTGTTGAAGATATATTAAATTCCAATGAAGGCGAAAGGGAAAAAATTAAAAAAGATGCACCCAAAAGTGATCCAGAAATTAGTTCAGAAGAAGAAGATGGAGATGAAGGATACTCCACTCCTCCCCGACGTCCGCCTTCATATTGTTCCCTTCCAATTCTCCCACCACAACCAATTCAGTTTGGAAATGATATTCTAAGTTATCAGACTCCCATTGAACATCCAATCCCCTTGGAACTTAAAACGAATAGCAACGAATTTGCAGAAAGAGCCCCTTCTAAAGGCGATTTCGTTTGTTCCACGCCTAGAAATGACTTCAAAGGTTCTACCCCTTACCCCATAGCTCAGACTAAAGGGTTTAGACCACCTCTGTCACCCATTCCCCAAGAGATTTCTTTTGAATCCCCTACTAAAGAAATTCTTCAAGAACCACCTGAGCACGAAGGCGAGATTTATGGAGCCTACGGTGGATCTCATCCAAGAATTCCTTCCCCAGAGAAATCTCTTCGTATTCCAGAAAGCTATGGGAACCACCCAATTTCTATTGCCGTAGATTCGCCCTTAAAGGAAACCATCAAGGATGACAGGAAACAAGATCCGTCGTACAGACCGCATCAGTTGTTCACTGGTCCCAGAGAATCTACCCCCCGGGTCACAAGAAGTCAAACGAGAATGAAAGAACAAACATTACAGAAGACAGAGGCAAAGGACACAACGGAGAATACAGAGAAGACTTCTATGGTCCAACCTCCGCCTGTTTCATTAGATTTGAATACAATTGTCAGAGGCAATAAGACATATTATTTGCCTCCCAATTATTAAATTGTACAGATTTGTTCTTTAGATTTAAGTGAATTGTCTACGCACAAATTAATTTAGGTTAAGTGATCTAGTTAGATTAGTATTTTAGCTTGGATTAACAAATCAAATTAGGTTAAGCGATCTAGCATGGATTAATACTTTAGCTTGGATTAACAAATCAATTTAAATTAAGCTACTTAGTCTGGATTAATAATTTTGCGTAAATTAGCTTATTAGTTCGTTAATTTGAATTGCTTTTAATGTTAAAAGAACTCAGACCAAACGTTTCTTTCAAATAGGTTTTTCTTATTGGGAATTAAGATACGGGAAAGTACTCCTAGAATTAAGACGAACACTACTGGGAATCTAAGAATAACGAGAAGTACTCCTAGTATAAAGAAAGAATGAGAAAGGTTGAACAATTCAGTTCCTATGTTCTTATAATTTTAGATATCGTTTATAGTTTTTATTAATCAAGATTATCTTATGAAACTTATATTGTGTTATAACAATTATCGTAATTTTTTTTTTTTTATTATTCAGATTAATTACGTAGTTTTAGACTAACACTTAGATTAATTACTTCTTGGATTAGATTCATTAGATTATATTTTAGATTCATTAGATTATATTTCTGCTTATTTTTTTAGATAATAAGTTTTAAGAATCTTCTTACTCCAACGGGGGGGGGGGCCGCAATTTTTTAAATAAAAATACTATAAAATCGAAAGAACAAAAAACTTTTTCATTGAAAAAATAAGAGAAATACAAGAAAAACAAAATAAAAATAAAAAATTCACTTCTTTAACGATCATTTTTTCTTCTTCCATCGCATGATTAACTTTTACAAGTTCATAAGCTTAGAGTTTTAAAACTAAATTTCAATAATTTTAAGAGTTAATTGCTTAAGTAAAACGTACTTAGTTAATATTTTAATTTAGAAACTATTCATTAACTTTGATTATAAAGAATAAGTTAACTAATAAGTTTATAGTTTAAAGAATTCCTTAAGGAATAATTGCTATAATCTAGAAACTAACAAATTAACTTCTAATGTTTAAAAGTAATCACCATAGGTGGGCACGATAACGAAAAATGTTATCGCGATAACCGATAAATCATAACGAAAAACCTCTATCATCGATAACGACTATCTGATAACTCGTTGATTTAAAAATAATCGCCGATAGGCGAATCAACGGAAAAAATCGAATAAATCCTAGGATTTTTACGTTATTATCCACAATAAATAAAAAATGTATAAAAATCAACCAAACCCCCCGGGGGAAACTTTGCGTTTTAAGAAAATGTTTACAAAATAATTTATTACCGTATTATTTAACAGATTTTATAAAATTAATTATAAATAAAATTTTCAGTTTTCTTTACCGACACGTACCCAGAAAATATGGCAATGTTGGCTACTTTGCTTTATATAACTTTATAAAAACTTTACTATCTATAAATAAATTTAATTTTTTTCCTTGCTTCTCAGTGTTTTTTATAATAAATTTATATTTTTCGAATTTATGCATATAGATCGTGTATAGATCGCTATAATGTATGTAAAAAGCCAAAGATAAAGGTAATAAAGATTTGAATGAAACAAAAGAATTATTTAATTACAATTTATCAATATACAAATATAAAATATACTAGGTTCTGGCCTTCTGAAGCATATTGTCTAATTTCCCCGTTCATAAACCGATGAGCATATTTAAAGTTTTCCATCTGACAGTTTCCCATCTAAAGCTTTTCCTCCTTAGCTTTGTAGTATCTTTGCCAAGGGGAGAAGAACAATCGCTTCCACCGCAGCGCATAGACGGCATGCAAGTATTGTACCTTAATAAAGAGAATTCAATGAACTCTTCTCATTGATTAAAAGCTAAGGTCTGACAGGCTGTCTGTCCGATTTCGCTGCAGCCATTTTATTTACCAAATGAGAGCAGTTTTACTCTTGATTGATCTTTGATGCCGTTGACCTTGAGTTAGTTCAGTTAATCATCAGCCATCACAGAGCTTGAGTAGTCCAGTTCCTCTCTTCTATGTCCGTTCCCTCGCTGCTGCTTGGTACTGTTGGCGTTCTCGAGAATTCGGTACGCCACAATTAACTCTTTATCACCTTCTTCTCCATCAGGGCCTTGACCTCTGACGTTTTGGCCCATTGTTCTTCAAAAAGCCCTCACACATCAATGCGAAACTTGAGGGTGGGGAAGCAGTGGTCAGAAGGTACTTCCTCATCTCTCAAGGTGCTGGAGGAAACTTTGTCCCTATGACCCGTCAAGGAGGCTATTGACCAAAGGGTTGCAGAACTGGAGATTGGCATTGGTCTTCAAGTCCAATCAGCTTTTTTTGAAGTCACAATGGAGTTGGGGATCAGGTAGCCCAGATAGCACTTTCTCCCTTTGGATTTGATCCAGTGCAAGAGCGACTGGTGCCATGACCTGATAATACATTTGAAAAAGAAATATTCATTTAACTAGTTTTAAAATGGAGGCATTACATCTGCATAGCTAAAAAGTAACAAGATATTAACCAGAATTTGAAATAACCGTCTCGCTTAAATATTTAAATTTATTTCGCTAGCATAATTCTGACATAATGGTCAAATATAATATATATATATATATATATATATATATATATATATATATATCATATATCATTATATATATATATATATCATATATATATATTATATATATATATAATATATATATAATATCTTAATTCTTTATTATACGTTTCCAGTCTGTCACTGTCACCAACCACTCCACCGGGCAGGAGACCTATTCAGGGAGGGAGTGTCGCACGCCAAAATTTCATCCCCTAACGTAAATTTACGCAGATGAGCACAGACGCAGGCTTTAAAGTGAGGGAGATTAAATTCAGCAGGGAAAACAGAAGATGGAAGAGATTTCCACAGAACAAAGGTGGCAGGAAAGAAGGAAACACCACAGCGAAAACTATCCTTGGAGTTACCAATATCTACACAAAACTCTTGCGCAGACACAGCACCCTTGTGCTAAAGAAGGCGTCGTAAAGGTGGTTGTACGCTGTGTGGAAAGTTCACCATCGAACAACCTGCCGCTGCCGAGGTTCCTATTAGGAAAAGATAATATACCAACATCCCCTCAAAATAGATGGTCAACTGAACCTGGAAAATACAAAAACAGTTTATAAGCCTTTGACTTTGACTCGACCCTGTCAAAAGTCCGGCTGAAATCCAAACCTCTCCCAATAGATATATCATGTACTCCATACAAGGTCGGATGAGACCCTTGTTATGGCTGGAGTAACTGAGAAGAGAAAAAAAGTCTTCGCTGTCTAAACAGAATTCCCAGTTGCTGAGGCCGCCCTAGAACCGTTGTGATTGAGGTTTCCAAGACATTTTTTGTTATATATTAAGCAAGATGTTTATTATTGTCAACAAGGAGAGGATGAGGAGAAACCGTCTAAAATAAGTAATTAAAGGTGTGTTAGAGAGGAGATTTGTAGAGAGTTGATAAAATTGAATTTCACAAGGTAGAGACGACCCAATCGGAAACTATCCAGATCAGCGAGAGTAGAATCAAAGAAAGAACAGAGGCAATTCTTGAAAAAAGAGGAGCAAGATTGAAATTAATAATAATGAAGGTTCGAGTCATCGGCACATATGAGTGGATAAGAGTTAGATGTGCAGGTGGTAGAAATTCATTAATGAAAAGTAAGAATAAAGTAGGAGAAAGAGAGAACCCTGAGAACCACTATTGACAGTAAAAAGTATAGAATGAATGCGCTCCATCAACCACAGCCGTTTTGTAAGAAAACTAGACATAAGTTAAGCAAAGAGAAGTAGGAAGCCCAAAGGAGGGGAGCTTGGAGAGCAGTGAACCGTGCCATACCCCGTCAAATGCTTTGGATATGTCAAGTGTCACCACGCAAGTCTCCCCGTAGTTCCTAAGCGGAAAACCATAAATCGTTAAATAGGAAAGTATATACCCAGTAGACCTCGAACGCCGAAAGCAGTACTGGCGATTGGAAAGAAATGGAAAGAGATTCCAGATGGTCTAAGAAAAGAGAGTTGAGAAACGTTTCAAAGATCTTAGATAGAATTACAAGTGAGAGCTATGGGCCGATAGTTAGAAGGATCAGAGCGGCTTCCTTTTTCTGAATAGGTTGGACATGGCGTGCTTCCAACACTGAGTTAAAGTGTTAGTATGAGACATAGAGAATATAGTTTGAACGAGGGGACGGGCCAGCTCGGAGGCACACTCCCTCAAAACTCGGGAGGAAATGCCTCCGGCCACCCGCCTTTCCTACGTCATAGATCTCCAGAGCCCATTGCACCCAATCAAATGTAATCAAAAGGGACACCTGAGAGGAGAATGAGAGGATGAGGAATGCCAGAATCGTACCAGGGTTTGAGTTAGAGGAAATAGGGAGGCCGAAGTTAACTGGAGATCGTTAGCAACAGAGCCATTCAGGATCGAATAAGAGCGAGGAGAGGCAGCCAGATTTACAGAAAGTATGTTTAGAGATTTTTTGGTTTAAAGAGGCCAGAGAAAAAGAGTTCTCGTACGGAGAACCAAGTAGGTTAGCGGCACTTTCGTTTGATGAAAGCCCGCTTTGCTTATCGAAGAGTCCCTGCAACGATTTCTAGGCTGAATGAAAATTAGCCGAGAGTGTGATAGGAGAACGCAGAATTTCTCCAATTCCCGATACGCCGTTTGTCTGCTAGCCTGATGGCCAAGACAAGCACGATCGAACCATGGATTATTGAGTGAGAGGAAAGATTTAGGTCCAGAAGAATGAACCTTGGCTCATCACGTCAACGATTACAGCTCCCACTTAGTGGCAGAAGCCGACAGCTCTCAGAGTCAAAGCAGGTCAATTCCAATATACTTAGCGTAGAAAGCGGACGGCCTAAAGTACCCAATCAGCCCGATCAAAAGTGCCAGAAAAAACGCGTAGGCAGGATGGAGCTGTTGGAGAAGAAGTATTTAAAATTAAGAGATGTAAGGTTGTGGCCTCAGAATTTACCAGTAGAGCGAAGGTGGTTTTTTTGTTGTCATTATATTAAAGAGGAAGACTATGCCGGAACATAGGTTAAGGGTGTGTTCAAGAATTGGTTGGGGAGATCCGGAATAGATGTGTAGGATCTTTGACTAGTTGCTCCAGATCGTTGAGAAGCCTGAATCGATTCTCTTGCCTCTCCCAACCCTAAATCAGAATATTGCAGGAGGACACCCAACCATCAGTGTTGTTGTAACATTGAAATCCCCCTAAATGAGAGACCTCAGTATTTGGATGTTGAAAAATTATAACAGTCTCGTGAGGAGTAGTAAGATATTCAAAGAAAGAGTTGAAAATCTGTTCTGTAGGAGAAACAGTTAGCAGAAGCACAAGATTATTGCTAGTAAGAAGGAAGAAAGATTGGAGCCACCCAGAGCTATCGAAGTAGGAGATTTCGAAGATTCACGAGACGTGTTACAGGATCCATTAATTTTACATAGGCACACCACTCCACCTAGTGCCTGCAAGCAAAACTACGTACTATATACTAATATATATATATATATACTATATAATATATTACTATATATATATATATATATATATATATATATATTATATAATATATACTATATAAATATATATATATATATAATATATAATAAGTATATTATACTATATCAGAAGGTCGGTGGCGCTTCCGCAATTTAAGTTCCGCAATTTCCGCCAATTCCGCATATTGCAGGACTACCAAAAAAAAATTGCGGAATTGCGATTATAGCGATAATTTGAAAAAGTTGCGGAATTGCAGATTAGCGGAATAAGCCTAAATCAATTCCGCAATTCCGCAATTAGAGGACTACAACCCTTAAGGTTATTTGTCCTTTCAACCTAAAATTTAAAAACAATCGTACAATATTAGCCATGTGTTACCAGTCTTAATATGTACAAAAATTAATTTGGCAAATAGAAAAAAATTCATTAATTTGGACATTTGGTCTATATATATATACTATATATTAATATATATATATTATATAATATATATATATATATATATCAATAATATACTATATATATATATTCATATCTATATATATATACTATATACTATATATATATATATATATATATACTACTATATACTATATATTATACTATATATAAAGATATATATATTATGGTATACTATATATATATATATATAATAATATATACTATATACTAATATATCATATATTAGAGTTATGACTAAAAAAATTTGCAAAATTTGAACTCCATTCTGCGCAAATCATGAACTTTTGCTGATCTGATTACTAAAACATTATTATGCAGGTGGCCATAAAAAAAAACTTCCCGCACCAATCCGTTTCAGTATTCAGTATCAGTATGTGTCACGAGATCTGTATGTACCGGTGCTGTATGCTGTATCCTGTAGCAAATAAAAAGTAGATCCTTATAAATCTCATGATTATT